>ONZH01003807.1:0-65839 GCA_900303285.1 Rhinella marina | reverse complement strand
AAATCCTTTGTGTTCTCGACGAATACCTTGACAATAGAATAATAGACAAGAAAACTCATGAATATCTTCTCAATCCTCATCCTATCACCCCTGTCTTTTACATCCTCCCCAAAATCCACAAATCACTTACCAACCCACCAGGCAGACCTATCGTTGCATCAACGGATTCTATTTTATCTCCCTTATCAAAATTTCTAGAGAAAATTCTCACACCAATTACAAGACGCACCAAATCCTTCATCCTTGACACTGGTCATTTTCTTCACATCCTCAAATCACTACCCACCATTCCACCTAATAGCCTCTTGGTCACACTAGATGTCAACAGCCTTTATACCTCCATCACACACACCCTAGGCATCGAAGCAGTTAAACAGAATCTTCTTTCTGACAACACATTATCACGCAACTCCATAGATTTCTGCATCAAACTACTTACCATTGTACTTACTAAAAAATTTTTTCTATTTGAGGACACATTCTATGCTCAAAAGTGTGGGACCGCGATGGGGGCCCACGTAGCTCCGCCCCTATGCTAACCTATACATGGACCGATTTGAAACCGATTATATTTACACTAACAATCTTTTCCAACAGTATGCCTTATGTTGGCATCGCTACATAGACGATATTTTTTGTATTTGGACTGGCCCAATTCCCACACTCACATCATTTGTTGATCACATTAATCAAATTCGCCTGGAACTCCAATTTACTGTACAACATGATCACCATTCCATCAGTTTTCTTGATACTTTGGTACAATTAGACTCAGACTACACCCTATCTACTGACCTGTTTTCTAAACCCACTGACAAAAACAGCCTGTTACACTTCACCAGCTGCCACCCGAACAACACCAAGAAGGCATTACCAAAGTCACAATTCACTCGGATTCAACGCATAGTTTCTGACCCACACAGAAAAGAGGAACAGTTATCAAAAATTAGAGACAAATTTCGGAGGAGAGGCTACCCCGAACGAGTTCTGGTTTCTGAAATGAGCCCCAAGACTTCACCTACTACTAACCCGAAAAGGGTAGCTTTCGTACATACATACCACCCGGTAATATACAAAATTCAACATATCATACGTAGACACTGGCCCTTACTCAATAAAACCTACCCACAAATCGCAGAATTTCAAAATCCCGTCTTAATGTGCCTCAAGAGACCTAAGAATCTCCGGGATCATCTCATTAAGGCTGACATAGGTAGTCAGACTAAAATACCACATCAAACATTCCTTACTTCCAGACGCACAGGTACATTCCCCTGTTTACATTGTTCATGCTGCAACAATGTCACAAAAGGCAACACTATATATCACCCTCATTCTGGCAAACCATACCAGATCAAAGATTTTTTTACCTGTGATTCTAAATTTGTGGTATACCTCATAAAATGCCCCTGCGGACTGCTTTATGTGGGAGAAACCACACAGACGATTCGGGACCGAATCATCCATCATAAGTCTACAATACGATGTGGAAAAGTGTGGTTACCCCTTCCTGAACACTTTAAAAGAGCTGGACACAATCTTGCCCAGCTAAAGTTCCAAATAATTGAACAGGTCGAACGACCACGCAGAGGCGGCAACCACGTGGGATTTCTCAAAAAAAGAGAATCTTACTGGATTCACACACTGGGCACTCTTCATCCAAACGGACTTAACCGAGAATACGATGTTTTTCCTACTTGAGATTCGTTGTACTATTACTTATGTGGTTCTATAACCTTGTTCTATATTTCTTCTGCTAGATGGTATTAACACAATATTGTTTTCCTTTTCCTTTCAGACTCGCTGACAACTACAAGCACATCAGGTAGTATCAGGTTACTGGTCATGCCCTATTCTTTCTTTCCCCTTTTGCTTCCTTCTCTTTATCTTTGTTCATCCCCTCTTCCTTTCTCCTTTCTTTTTCCTTCCTTTCTCCCCCATATACATAGACCTCACCTATAGGCGACATTTACACATATACATATACACATCCACACCTATACATACACTTCTTATACATCAATCAACATTACACGCTGTTTTTATAATCATTATTCTTTATATCTGCATTACATTCACATCATGCCTTTTCCAATATGGCCTCCACACCTCCTATTAAGCACAGCGCATGCACCACCTTAGTTAAGATGGCGCCGACACACAATCTCCATTCCACGCATGCGTGCCCACTTCCAAGATGGCCGCCGCCGTGTTTCCGGCTTTCCGGACGCGGCGGCCGCCCTTGAGAGTGCGGCGCTCTATTTAAAAACGCTTCCGCTGCACTGCCACTACAGCTCTGCATAATTCAACCTCACCATATCTTAACTACTACCTGGTAAGTTCTCCCGTTATCAGCATTATTCCGCAGTACATGTATACATTATACTCTGCATATACGCTATCTATATTTCCTGTTCAGTCATATTGCTTTATTACTGTACCTTGCTCCACCCGGCGTGACCAGCCTCCTGGGTCATTATGACCTTAGTTACCAGTTTATTGTTCAACAGATATTGCTCAGCTTTTCTATACCTTTCCCCCTAGCTGTAATTTACAATCTAGAATATTTGTATTGACTTGTTCTATAGCTCTCTAATATATTATCTACTACCGAAGGATTAGCCCACTAACCACTCTCCTTCTACTTACAGCGTTCTGATTGCTAAAGGTCTCAATAGACCGAAACGTTTCAACTCTGCAACGCATCACGTGTTAATCAATATTTCATATGAATGCTTATGAGCTGTAACCTATTATGACAAATATGTCCAGGAGGACCTTGTTCTAAATAAACCTAAATTGCATCTGATTCTGTAAGAGAGTGCGTGATTTTCCAGGTTTAAAGTTGTTACATGAGATTAATTTCTCGTCTGTCACTGCACCTCATATTATGATATAGGAGTGCATTCTCCTCAATATTTAAAATTTAAATAATGGCATTACATTCAACTCAAACGAACAGTTGTAACTTCTGATGTTGATACATCTGAATAGTTTGGGGCTGGATCCCATTCCTAACCACTAGTGCTCTTATATCACTGCTGCTGCACTCCCACATAGCCTGGATTAAAAATAAATTAAATATGTTTACACTTACTAGAAGATCCTTCAGGGGCCGTCCGGGCATGTCCCTGCTGTCGACGTCGCTGACGTTGCTCTGCAACATAAATCCATACACAATTGTTATGATGACCGTTTTAACCCCTTCAACCCCGGGCCTGTTTTCACCTTTCTGCCCAGGCCATTTTTTGCAAATCTGACATGTCACTTTATGTGGTAACTTTGGAACGCTTTTACTTATCCAGGCCATTCTGAGATTGTTTTCTCGTCACATATTGTGCTTCACGACAGTAGTAAATTTTTGGCAAAATATTTCATTTTTATTTATAAAAAAAATACCAAATTTACCAAAAATTTGGAAAATTTTCCAAATTTCAATTTCTCTACTTTCAAAATACATAGTAATACCTCCAAAAATAGTTATTATTTTACATTCCCCATATGTCTACTTTATGTTGGCATCATTTTATAAATGTCATTTTACTTTTTTAGGACGTTAGAGGGCTTAGAAGTTTAGAAGCCATTTTTCTAATTTTCACCAAATTTTCCAAAACCATTTTTTTAAGCACCAATTCAGATATAAAGTGAATTTGAGGAGCTTATGTAATAGAAAACCACCCATAAATGACCCCATTTTAGAAACTACACCCCTCAAATTATAAAAAAAACTGCTGTTACAAGCTTTGTTAACCCTTGAGGTGTTCCACAAGAATTAAAGGAAAATGGAGGTGAAATTTCAAAATTTCACTTTTTTGGTAGATTATTCATGTTAATAAATTTTTTCTTGCAACACAGTAAGGGTTAACAGCAAACTAAACCTCAATATACATTGCTCTGATTCTGTAGTTTACAGAAATACCCCATATGTGGTGGTAAACGTCTCTATGGGTTTGTGGCAGTGGTCAGAAGGAAAGGAGCGCCATATGGATTTTGGAGGCAGATTTTGCTAGAATAGTTTTTAGGCATCATTTTGTAATTGAGAGACCCTGACGTACCCCTACAGTGGAAACCCTCAAAAAGTGACCCCATTTTGGAAACTACACCCTTCAACGAATATATTAAGGGGGGTACTGGCCACTTTGACCCCCTAAGTGTTTTACGGGATTTGAAAACACTTGGCTGTGAAAATGAAAAATTTCATTTCTTCCAATAAAATGTTGCTTTATCCCAATTTTTTTGTATTTTCATAAGGGGTAACAGGAGAAAAGCACCCCATAATTTGTTACCCATTTTCTCCTGAATACGGCAACACCCCATATGTGGTGGTAAACTGATGTGGGGGCACATGGCAGGACTCAAAACAGAAGGAGCACCATATGTATTTTATAACACAGATTTTGATGGAATGGTTTGCGGGAGCCACTAATTTTTATTTTTTTGAGTTATTGTCTTGTGGGGGCTCATTTTTTGCGGGATGAGCTGATGTTTTCATTGGTACCATTTTGGGGTACATAACACTTTTTGATCGCTTGGTATTACACTTTTTGTGAGTCAAGGTGAAAAAAAATAGCAGTTTTGGCATGGTTTTTAAAAAAACATTTTTTACAGCATTCACCAGAGAGGGCAAATCATGTGATATTTTTATAGAGCAGGTTGTTAGGGACGCGGCGATACCCAATATGTCTAACATTTTTATTTTTGGAAAGTTTTACACCTTAGATTTATTTTTGAACAGAATAAAATCTTTATTTTGTGTTGCCATTTTCAGAGAGCCATATTTTTTTTATTTTTCGGGCGATTGTCTCAGGTAGGGTATAATTTTTTGCGGGATGAGATGACAATTTTATTAGTACCATTTTGGGGTAAATACGCCTTTTTGATTGCGTAGTATTACACTTTTTGTGGGGGAAGGTGACCAAAAAATGGCTGTTTTGGCACTGTTTTTATTTTTTATTTTTTACTGTGTTCACCTGGCGGGATGGATTATGTGATATTTTTATAGAGCCGGTCGATACGGACGTGGCGATACCTAATATGCCTACTTTTTCTTTTTTTAACAATTTTTTTACTTTATTGGGGGGAAAATGGCGTTTTTCTTTTTTTTACTTAAAACTTTTATTATTTTTTTTTTAACTTTATTTTTTAACTTTTTTTCACCTTTTTTTCAACTTTTGGGGGTCTGATCCCCTGCACAATGCATTACAATACTGTTGTATTGTAATGCATTGGCTGTAAGTGTATTACTCACAGTAATACACTTACAGCCTGCTTCCTGTGCGATCCAGGGGGCTGGATCGCACAGGCTCGCAGGGATGGCAGCCACAATGCCTAAGGAAGGCATCGGGCTGCTATCCAAGCCATCAGGTCCCCGTCACAGCAGCGCGGGGACCCGATGGCCCTCCCGCTCGCCATCCTGAACATGCGCACACCTCATGTGCCGCGGTCAGCGCTGACCGCGGCACATGAAGGGTTAATGCGCCGGCATCTGTGTTTTCACCGATGCTGGCGCATTCCCCAGGGTCCAGCACCTGGGCACTGCTGGACCCCCGCCGCTGATCGGGCGTGCGCCGCTCCTGCACCCGCCTGATCAGCGCGCCGTACATGTACGGCGCTGGCCAGTAAGTCACGTACATGTACGGCGCTGGGCGGGAAGGGGTTAATACTAACAATGTATACTACTATGAAGATATTATGTGTGAGAGGAGGGCGATATGATGGGGAGTGAAGGGAACATAGAATATCTGGGGTGCATATTTGATGGAGGGGGCATTTGTTGGGAGGGGTGGGGGGTTGAATGAATGAATAAAAGATGTCTGTGTGTCACATTCTGCAGGTACAAACATAACAAATAGAAATACAGCACATACAATGCACTAGTATACCATAGCTCCAGTCCCAACCGTTCCGGATTCGGCAGGACAGTCAGGATTTTAGCGTCTGTGTCCGGGAACGGGTGGCTATGTCCCGTGGTCAGCTGTATTTGCATCCATAGGCAGCAGATACGGGTGACGGTAAGCAGGGAGCAGTCCTTTCACCTTCCCCGACGTCCAGTATAATGTCTCCTTGTGGCCCCCATACAGTATAATGTCTCCTTGTGGCTGCCCCCATACAGTATAATGTCTTCTCCTTGTGGCCCAAAGTGTTTTTTTCTTCTAAATGGGTATTTATTGTGATAAATTTCTTAATATTGTTATCGTGGGAATATATTTTAAATCACCCACTCCAGACACATTAGCTGCAGCATGAGCACGTCTTTGAGTCTGTGTGTAGGAGGAGGAAGCGCTAACTATGAAGGGGCATATAAGGGTACTTTCTCACTAGCGCTAGAGATCCGGCGGACTGTTATGGCCGGGAATAGCCCACCGGATCTGTCCGGATCCGGCATTTCCCTGACACAAAAGGGAGAATGGCCAGCACCATTAACAATAATGGGGGACGGCGCTGATCCAACCGCTATCCGCAAATACCGTGGAACAGCCTGCCGGATCACCGCCACATATGTGAAAGTAGCCTAAGGCAAATTACTGGGAAGGGGCACGTATCTGAGAATACCTTCACTTGTTTGGCTAGGGCTACACGACAACAGTAAGTCGCGCGACACATAGTGCACAACTACACTCGCGACAGTGTTCGTGACAATTTTTACAATGGAAGTCTATAGTGTTGACTGCGACATGTGACATGCTGCGACTGCGACACGACAGTCGCAGAAAAACCCATCCTGGATGGACTTTTCTGCGACTGTCGTGTCGCAGTCGCAGCATGTCGCATGTCGCAGTGCGACACCATAGACTTCCATTGTAAAAATTGGCGCACGACAAATGTCGTCGTGTAGCCCTAGCCTTTGAGTGGAGTTAGAGGCGTGGCCTAGCATGAAAGAAAATTGCTGCAGCGCACTACGCACTCCCACGTTGTCCTATACGGTTTTCTTTAATGGCACTGGTACATATACAATACAGACAGTAAACTAATTTTTTAACATGTTACTTATCAAATATTTTTGGTTACTCACCCTCTCGTATCTCATCCCGGATCTGCCTTAGCCGCTCTGGGCACTTCAATTTGACGTCTGACCACTTCCTCTGGACCTGGCCCGGGGTCCGCTCACTCTGACAGTGATGGCGCAGGCCTTGTATCACCCGCTCCACTATTTTATTTTCTTGGTGCGGGTGTTGATGGGTGCCACTGCCATCATAGCCCAGCTTGTCCATCTTCTGGACCATGTACTTTAGCTCTTCAGAGCTGAATGGACACAAACGCCTGCTTGCCGTTGCCATCTTGCAAAATTCGCTCTGACTCTGAGGTTCGTGCGCCACGACCTAGCGTTGTGCGTGCATTCGCAAGACTTATATTCGTACGCAACAGTGTATAAAGCGTATAAAGTTGCGTACCTTTTGAAAAATGAACGTTCGTTATTAGTGAGCGAATATTCGCAAATAGCACATAATAACGTATATTTTGTACGCAAATACAACGAATCTATTCGTCGAATATACGAATTTTAGGAAAAGTTCGGCGAATAATTTTTTGCATGATTCGCTCATCTCTACACAGATACAAACTTCTCCTCTTTTTTGAATTCACTCCTGGTTTGGGCTTAAAAAAATGTACCAGGAAAGCTGACCATGTTGTAGCCTTGTACTTAGATTACAGTGCTATGTATAAAATAGTTTATTATTGCTGTTAATATTCACCGATGGGGAGCATATGTAATTAAATGTGTACATGTTGTATCATGCACCCCCGCATAGGTTACCAATAGCAGCGATAATGTATGATATAACACCATTATCTACTTCAATAGCAAAGTTTAATGATGGCCAGATCTCAAATCACCATAGTCATCTAACATCAAGGAACTGATGTTAGATGTGAACACTATTAGGCCTCACAAGCAAAATCATGTGAAGTTCTTTGTGCAATACTGAATGGTCAGTATTGTTCCTTAAAGGGGTTGTCTCACTTCAGCAAATGGCATTTATCATGTAGAGAAAATTATTACAGGCACTTGCTAATGTATTATCATCCATATTGCCTCCTTCAATTCATTTTTCTATCGCATTATACACTGATTGTTTCCATGGTTATGACCACCCTGCAATCTAGAAGCAGTGGCCGTGTTTGCACACTATAGGAAAAAGCTCTGACCTATGTGTACTCCTATGGTCCCAGCTACCAGAGAGTCTGGCGTTCTTCTGTATACTGTGCAAGCACGTCCACTGCTGCTGGATTGCAGTGCATAATATTTACCATGGGTCTACTTAATTGTAGTCATTGCATTATGTAATAATGACTTATGATGCCATGAGTTCACTTCAGAGGAGCCGGTGTTCAATCTGGAAAATACAGTTAAATTAACATCTGAATCTCCTCACAGATTGTAAGCTCTTCCGAACAGGGCCCTCATTCCTCTTGTTGTAATAATTGACTTGTCTGTTTCTATGTTATTTATGACTGTTTGTAAATGAACCCCTGAACTATAAAGTGCTGCGGAATGTGTTGGCGCTATATAAATAAAGATTATTATTATCTGGATAGATTGGAGGTTTGGGCAGAGAAGTGGCAGATGAGGTTTAACACTGATAAATGTAAGCTTATGCACATGGGAAGGAATAATGCAAGTCACCAGTACATACTAAATGGTAAAACACTGGGTGACACTGACATGGAAAAGGACCTAGGAATTTACATATTTAAATATTTAATATGTAAACGTTATGTGTCAAAGCACCCAAAAGCTATAATTCACACGCTTGAATAAAATGCAAAGTGTCATCTCCGACACAAAGAGAACCATCTTTCGTAAGTGGCTCTAGGAGTCAAACCGCAAAATGGACAAAAACTGGTATTACACAGAGTCTTTACACCTATCTGGTGCCTGCAGACAGTCATAAATGATGCTTAAAAGGGTTTTCCAGGATTTTTTTTACTGATCTTGGGGGTCTGAAACCTGGGAACCTCGCCGATCAGCTGTGTTCTCACAGCTTACCAAGCACAGCCCCATACATAGTATAGCGGCTCTTCTTGGTATCGTGACTGTATCGTCAATAAATGGGGCTGAGCTGCAACTAGGCTGTGACAGAAGAATGTGTCGTCACTGGCCTAGGAAAAGCAGAAAGAAGGCTGCAGTGCTCACAGGAGCATCGGAACCTTCTCAAACAGCTGATGGTGGGGTTCCGGGTGTCGGAACCTATCCAGTGGATAGGTCATCAGTATTAAAATCTTGGTAAAAATATGCATTTTTTTTTATTAAAGACACTCCCTAACAAAATTATAGGCCAACACTAGTGTTTCAGTTTGGTAGGTAGAGATGTAAACATGGTGTCAGAACTGACAAGAATGGAGTGTCCTATATGATGCGATGCAATTGTATCATACAGGACACCCCATTCTAGTCAGTTCTGACGCCGTGTTTAGGCCTCTTTTAGACGAGCGTGTCTGATTTATAATGCTGTTTACCTCTGCATGACCTGTATCTACTGAATTATACTGACAACTTCGATTTTTTGCGACTGTCGCGTTGCAGCGCGACACTATTGACTATCATTACAAGAAATGCTGCGTGTCTTTTCAGCAATATGTCGTCATAGTAGGGTGCCACCTGGCCGGTAACTCATCTGCCAAGCTGATAATTTAGTGCCCCTGCCGGTAATTGCCGGTATTTTCCTTTACAGACTGTTACTAATGAGCGCTTCCATTGTGGAGTGCTCATTAGTACAGCCTTTAAATCTTGCTCCCTCTCCTCACTTGTGTTAAGGAAAAAAGAACAGACTGGACCTCCAGCGCTCCAGCTAGATGACTTTTTGTCCTTTCCTGAGCAGCAAGTGTTCACAGTGGCGCGATCAAATGAGGAGAGGTTTTTTTTTTTTTTTTGCACAAGCAGAGAAGGGGGCATTAGTAATTCTGGGGGGAACTAATGAGGAATTACTTATGGTGGGCAATAATGAGGACATTACTATTACTGGTGGGCAATAATGAGGACATTACTATTAGGCTAGGGCTACACGGCGATAGTTGTCGCGCGACACCCGTCGCAGCCAGGATCCCTGAGTAGCAGGGATCCCATAGAGATGAATGGGATCACCGCGGCAGTCGCAAGAAATCCAACCCACTGTGCCCCCATCAGACCTAACATCAGCCCACTGTGCCCCCATCAGACCTCAGATCAGCCCCATAATAATAAAATAAAAAACTCTCCTGCGCCGCGGCTCTGCTCCGGGTCCGGCGCTCCTCTGTCTTCTCCTGCCGGTGCTGCATTGTCACCTGACTGCGTGCAGCGTCAGGTCATAGTGCGCACACTACGTCCTGACGCTGTACGAGGTCAGGACAGTGCAGCGCCGGGAGAAGCCAGAGGAGCGCCGGACCCAGAGCAGTATGGAAGCGTTCACTAGTATTCGCTTTATAAAACGCACGGCCATTTTCCTCCTACTTTGGGGGGAAAAAAAAGTGCGTCTTATAAAGCGAAAAATACGGAATACGTTTTAATGTCTAAATAGTGTAAAAATAAATTTAAAGGATATGGACTCCTTTGTAAAAAAAATTTTTTTTTACACTAATTTATTTTGTGGAGAAAATCATTTCTCCAATTAGTTCTATTAATCTATCTTTTTTAGTTTTTGTTCTACAGCCTGCAGTGCTTTCTATGCACAGCAGGCTATCCTCACTGAATTTACAGAGAATTCGTCATCTGACCTAAGGGGTTACTTGCAGGGTTAATGTGAATTCCCCCCAACCCTCTCAGGATGGCCGAGCGGTGTGGCACAAGTCTAGCGCGCCCCCTTCTCCCCCCACCCCAATAGGTTCAGGATGGCAGAGCGGCACAAGTTCACTAATGTACAGCTAACTCTCTGCTTGAAACGGCCGACATCGGTCGACATGCTGACACAGATTCCGTCCGTTTAACCCCTTCCATGCCGCGGTCCTTAGGGACCGCTGTATGGAGGGGCTAAGCATCGGGCCGCTGCTCTGTTGTGGCACCGACCCGATGCTTGAAGGGTAAACTGAGGGAGGAGCTCCCTCCCCCATTGGGCCATTGCGCTGTGGCAGCGTCCTGGTGGTTACCATGGCAACCGGAGGCTTTCACAGGCGTTCGGCTTGCCATGGTATATCTAAGCCTGATCAGGCTCCTGCTAAAGGCAGGAGCCTGATCATGCTTACTGTGAGAGAAATATACTATACAGTGTACTGTAGTGCATTATAGAGACATCAGACCCACTGGATCTGCAAGAACCAAGTGGGTCTGGGTCAAAAAGTGTAAAAAAAAGAGTAAATAAAAATTCCTATATCCGCACATATAATTGGTTACAGATGAAAAAAATAAATACAATAAACATGTTAGTTATTGCCACGTCTGTAACGACCTGCTCTATAAAAATATCACATGAGCTAACCCGTCTGGTAAACGCCGTAAAAAATCAAATAAAATAACAACAGTGTCAAAAAAGCCATTTTTTATCACCTTACAACACAAAAAGTGTAATGCCAAGCGATCAAAAAGTCATATGTACCCCAAAATAGTACCAATCAACCCATCATCTCATCCTGCAAAAAATGATCCCCTAAGACAATCGCCCAAAAAATAAAAAAGATATGGCTTTCAGAAAATGAAGACACTAAAACATGATTTTTTTTGTTTCAAAAATGCTCTTATTGTGTAAAACCAAATATATTTTAAAAAAAACAGACATATTAGGTATCACCGCGTCCGTAACAACCTGCTCTATAAAAATATCACATGATAATTCTTTTTTCCAAAAATGCTTTTATTGTGTAAAATAAAATTTAAAAAATGCACATATTAGGTATTGCCGTGTCCGTAACAAACTGCTCTATAAAAATATCATGTGATCCAACCCATCTGGAGAATGCCTTAAAAGAATAAAATAAATGTGCCAAAAAAAGCCATTTTTTATCAACTTACATCACAAAAAGTGTAATACCAAGCGATCAAAAAGTCATATGTGCCCCAAAATTGTACCAATCAAACCGCCATCTCATCCTGCAAAAAGATGAGACCCTACTTATGACAATCGCCCAAAAAATGATTTTTTTTCAAAAATGTTTTTATTGTGTAAATCCAAAATAACATTTAAAAAACAGACATATTAGGTAACAATGCGTTGTTACAAACTGCTCTATAAAAATATCACATTACCTACCCTGCACACAATACTGTACTCAGAAGAGAGCTCACACACAATATTGTATTCAGAAGAGACTGCACACAATACCGTACTCAGAAGAGAGCACACACACATATTGTACTCTGAAGAGACTATACACAGGGCCGGCCTTAGGGTAGATGGCGCCCTGTACGAAACTTTCTCTCAGCGCCCCCCCATTTATATATATATTTACTTAAAGAAGTATGTGTGCCATCCCATCTCCATTATACCATACAGAAAAATATAGTGACAGTACTAACGTCATACAGTATAGAGCTATAAATAGAGTGTAGAGATATATAGAGTGATATAGGACTGTATAGAGAGCTATAAATACAGTGCAGAGATATATAGAGTAGGACAGTGTATATATATATATATATATATATATATATATCTACACTGTATTTATAGCTCTCTATACTGTCCTATATCACACTATATATCTCTGCACTGTATTTATAGCTTTCTATATTGTCCTATATCCCTCTATTCTCTATATATCTCTGCACTGTATTTATAGCTCTATACAGTCTGACTTTTAATACTGTCACTATATTTTCCTGTATGGGATAATGGAGATGGCACACACATAGCTCACATCACTAAACCCCTCACTGGTGTTGAATCATGTGTGAGTTATGTGTTCCATGACTGCCATCTCTATTATCCTATACAGGATGGGGCCTTCAGTATATAGTCCCGCTCCGAATTAAACCCCCCCCCGGTCATCACGTTGTTTGGGGGCACTTACTTACAGCAGTGCAGCCGCTAACTTTCCCCTACCACCCTCTGAGTCCTTCTGCGCATGTGTGACGTTAGCCCAGGGCCGGCTCCAGGTTCAGGTGGGCCCTTGGGCGATAAAGTCTCAGAGGGCCCCCTTACAGAGTGATAACTATCTGTGTATAGATAATATAGTAGATGTCCCCTGCAGTCCTTTGTAACTGTAGAGGTAACACAGTGATGGCTATCTGAGTATAGAAAATGGAGTAGTGTTACCTGCAGTCCTGTGTAAAATCACAGATAACACTAGTACTGCGTATTGTGCCCCCATCAGACCTCAGATCAGCGTATTGTGCCCCCATCAGACCTCAGATCAGCTGTGCCCCATCAGACCTCAGATCAGCGTATTGTGCCCCATCAGACCTCAGATCAGCATTGTGCCCCCATCAGACCTCAGATCAGCATATTGTGCCCCCATCAGACCTCAGATCAGCGTATTGTGCCCCATCAGACCTCAGATCAGCGTATTGTGCCCCCATCAGACCTCAGATCAGCGTATTGTGCCCCATCAGACCTCAGATCAGCGTATTGTGCCCCATCAGACCTCAGATCAGCGTATTGTGCCCCATCAGACCTCAGATCAGCGTATTGTGCCCCCATCAGACCTCAGATCAGCGTATTGTGCCCCATCAGACCTCAGATCAGCGTATTGTGCCCCCATCAGACCTCAGATCAGCATATTGTGCCCCCATCAGACCTCAGATCAGCGTATTGTGCCCCCATCAGACCTCAGATCAGCGTATTGTGCCCCCATCAGACCTCAGGTCAGCTCTTGTGTCCCATCAGACCTCAGTCAGATCTTGTGCCCCCATCAGACCTCAGATCAGCGTCTTGTGCCCCATCAGATCTCAGATCAACGTCTTGTGCCCCCCTCAGATCAGGGTCTTATGCCCCCCTCAGACCTCAGATCAGGGTCTTGTGCCCCCCTCAGACCAGCGTCTTGTGCCCTCCCTCAGGACCAACATCTTGTGCCTCCATCAGACCTCAGATCAGCGTCTTGTGCCCCCCTCAGACCAGCGTCTTGTGCCCCCCCCTCAGACCTCAGATCAGCCCACCCAGCCACTTTAAAAAAACATACTTACCTGTTCTACGCTGCCGCTGCCATCAGGTTCCCCGCTCCACTGTCTTCCCTGCCGGCGCACACTATGACCTGATGCTGCGTAAGGTCATAGTGCGTGCCGGCAGGGAAGACAGTGGAGCGCGGAACCTGATGGCAGCGCAGGACAGGTAAGTATATTTTTTTTAAAGTGGCTGGGTGGGCTGATCTGTAGTCTGAGGGGGGGCACAAGACGCTGTACAGGAGCAGGCCGGGCCATTAAGGGGACGCTCTGGCAGGGCGCCCGCTTAACTGGCCGGGAGTGAAGCGCCCTGTGCAACCGCACGGGTCGCACACCCCAAAGGCCGGCCCTGACTATACACGATACTGTACTCAGAAGAGACTGCACACACAATACTGTGTTGAGAAGAGAGCGCATGTAGTGAGAGCTGTCACTAATGAGATCTATATCAGGCTTATAACACTGCGGTTCTGACTGTAGATCGCTGCACTAACATTATCAGCAGAAATATCTATTGTGTTTACAAATAATGGACTTTCTACAGAAGGGAAAGTGAGAACTAGATGTGCTGATTACAGGCTGTAGCATGCTTTAAAGGGTTTCTGTCATCGGAATTTAGCCTACAAAACCGAGTGTCATTTGCAAATCGCAAATGACACCTGATGACAGAAAGCCTTCTTTTATAGAAAACTGTATGGTAGTTTTTGTTAAAATAGCGTTTTTATAATATGCTAATTAGGCCCCCTAGGTGCAGTAGGCGTGAACCCTGCACCTAGGAGCGGCCGTAATAACGCCCCTTACCCCTCCTCCCTTGCGTTGATTGACAGGGCCGGGCAGCCATCTCTTTCGTCTCCCGGCCCTGTACGATCGCGAACTCCCGCGCCTGCGCATTGCGATAAGCGAATCTGGCGCACACTAGAGAGAGAGCCTCGGCGGACTGCCGCCCGGGGGTCCCGGCTTCATCAATGCGCGATTGCGCGGGATTGCTTGAGTTCGCAAGATGCGCAGGCGCGGGGATTTCGCCGACGAAAAGAGATAGAACATGCCCAGGCCTGTCAATCGAACGCAAGGGAGGCAGGGGCGTAAGGGGCGGTCTATTATGGCCGCTCCTAGGTGCAGAGGTTCACGTCCTACTGCACTAGGGGGGACCTTAATTAGCATATTTATAAAACGCTATTTTAACAAAAAGTACTGGTACCACCGATTTCTATAAAGGAGCTTTCTGAGTCATTCACGGTGTCATTTGCGATTTGCAATGACACTCGGTTTGGTAGGCTAAGTTCTGATGACAGAAACCCTTTAAGACCATGCTGTGGTTTGGAATGAAATCTCACTACCAAGTTAAGCTACTTTCACACTTCACACTGTGAGATCCGTCACAGGCTCTCACAAACGGTCCTGAACTGATCAGTTTTGTCCTAATGCATTCTGAATGGAAAAGCATCCGTTCAGTTTTGCTTCATTTCAGTCTCCATTCCGTTTTGGAGGCAGACACTAAAACGCTGCTTGCTGTGTTTTGGTGTCCACATGAAGAAACTGATGCAAACGGTTCCGTCATGGCTCACAATGTAAGTCAATGGGGATGGATCTGTTTTGTCTGACACGTTTTGTCTTTGCTATGTAAAAGATAATACAAACGGATCCGTTCAGAATGGATGCTGGCGGTTGTATTATCATGACGGATCCGTTTGTGAGAGCCTGAACGGATCACACAAACGGATCCTGCAAACACAAGTGTGAAAGTAGCCTTACTTGCAAGCTTGCTTATACTGTGTGTTAGAAGCTGCTAGTTGTGCAGCTATGAGCTATGTAACAGGATGTGGGAGCGGGGCAGCAGAGCTTGTGCTGGTGCATGTGAAATCAACAGGAACGCCCACAGAGCTTCTCAGGAGAAGACAGCAGGCAGCAAAAATCATATCAGAGCATTTCTGAATGCATGCGAAGCAAAGCTGATACCAGAAAACTAACAAGTGCAATTTTATTATGTGCTGCATTATGGTAAGATATGGGGTTATTGATTTTTAGTGCACAAAGGTGTCCATAGCCTTTAAAGGGGTTCTCAAAGTTAAATTTATTGATGACCTATCCTCAGGATAGGTCATCATTATCAGATCGGCGGGGGTCCGAGTCGGTCCCCCGATCAGCTGTTTGAAGAGAAGGCGCGCATCGTACAAGCGTTGCCTCCTCTTTACTGTTTACATGCTGGCCGTAACAGGGGTAGTGGTAAGTAGGTGTAATTACACCTCACCGCCCCATTCATTTCAATGGGAAGAATTGCTCCCATACACAGCATCATACTGTAGATTACAATGATGATGTGCACGTCGGGTTGCCCGCAGTGCTACTGTCCTGCATTCATAAGATCATATGAGTGGGGGACAATAGTCCCGCAGACAACCCGATGTGCAAAGTATTACAGTAACCTAGGATGCTGTGCTCTCCCCTGCACATGATCAATGTCTTGGAGGGCGTACGGTTGTGTGCAAGGGCCCTAAAGGACATTTCAGCCCCATTTTTCTACCACAAATAAACGTTTTCCCTAAATAAAGTATATTACAAAAATGTTCCTTCTCACTGTCCCTACACATTAGCATAAAAAGTGAAACGGCAGTTAGGCTAGGGCTACACGACGACGTGTTGCATGACAATAAGTCGCACGACACATAGGGTACAACTGCACTGCAACATGTCGCGCAACAATTTTTTATAATGATAGTCTATGGTGTTGCATTGTGACACGCTGCGACCGTCGCTGAAAAATCCATCTTGGATGGATTTTTTGCTACTGTTGTGTCGCAGTCGTAGCATGTCGCAGTGCAACACCATAGGGTATCATTTTAAAAAATTGTCGCGTAACGCATGTTGCAGTGTAGTTGTGCCCTATGTGTCAAGCGACTTATTGTCACGCGACACATTGTTGTGTAACCCTAGCCTTACACTTTTGTTGGGAAAGGTGGTACCCCTATGCCATAGCCTTATGCTACCAAAACACTTCCCACTGATTTCAATAGGAAACACGCAGCCTAGTGCACTTGGCTGCATATTTTCAAGCAGCTGTTTTCAAAAACACTTCAGAGGGGACATGTTTCTTCCTCAAAGCGTTTTAAATGCTGCATTTTCCATCTCGTTCAATGGGAATGGGGTAAATGCATTCTTGTGTATTAAGTACATATTTGTCAGCGTTAATCCCGCCAAAAGCGGCTTGTTCTCACAGGCAGATTGCCTTCTGACCTTCCAGCACATTGCGCTGTGAGAACATACAGTAGCTGATCCCTGTTAAATTTTCTACTGTCAATAAAGAACGCCTTAAAAAAAAAAAAGGAAAGAAAAAAAACGGCTTCCGTAATGTGGGCGTGCCTGAAACACTCCCCTGCAACGCCGAACGTAAAGCGCGGCTGCCTTCCTTTGCCGTAACGAGTGCTGCGCGCGCGGTCTCGTCTTCCCTGATGTTTACCATCCAGTCCTCGTGAGCGCGCACGCCTCCCCCTGCCTTCCTTTCGTTCCGTTTGGCGTCTCCGTGCGCGGAACCACTGACAGCTCCCTCCTCGGTGCTCGCTCCCGGCTGTGGGGGTGAAGGCGAGATTGAATGAGAAGCGGAAAAGAAGCGAGGACGCAGCGGCGCGGTGGCCTCCTCTCCTGCTAGAACAGCCCGGGCGTCTAGCCGTAGCTGTGACTGACGCAGTGCCCGGTGGAGGCCCCGGCGGTGTGAGTGTGTGCTGCTGTGTGTGTCCGGGAGCTGCTGGCTATGGAGGACAAGACGTTCACGAAGGAGCTGGACCAGTGGATCGAGCAGCTGAACGACTGCAAGCAACTGAACGAAAGCCAAGTGCGCACCCTGTGCGAGAAGGTGAGCGGCCGCAGTCATTCACACGGCGCGGCTTTCTCTGCGCCACTGCCCATTACAGCCCCGTGATTAGAGCGGCAGTCCTGTCAAGTGGATTGCGTGCACCTTCTTAGTCCACACTGCCTATGGCACAGGATGTGGGCACCATGATGCCAGTGTGGGATTGAAATACTAGAAATGTCTGGTTGTTGGGTGGTCAGCTACATCTCTGGATGTCAGTGGCCTACTGGTGTCAGGTTACTCGCCACAGGGGTGTGTGACCCCCCCTCTCTCAGGTACTGGACTGTGAACCCCTATTCTTGGGACTGGTAGGGACCCTAGTAATTGCATACTATGTATCTAAATCTGTTTTAAAGGGGTTGTCCAGGTGTACGTGGTTTCTGAGGCAAACCCACTGTCCAGCGTGCATTGGCATCTGTCAGATCAGGACACGTATAAAAATGAATCTGGTGTCGCACCCCCTCCAATCTGATATTGATGACCTGTCCTGACTATAAATCACTGCACAACCCCTGGACAGGGAGGGTCTCTCATGGCCAAGTAATGTACTGTAAAGATTTGGGGGGAGATTTATCATCTCCCTTGCACCAGAAAAGTGGCTTAAAAATTTTAAATGCGGCTTTTTGAGCAAAAAAAAAAGTTGCAAGTGCCTCTTTTTACGCCACTCTCGTCCCTTTTCCCTTTCTTTTTGGCACGTGTGGGAAATGGGCGTGACCGACATTTGAGACAAAATTATCTTCAATTATGCCACTTTTTTTTTGCGTAAATGAAGACAGAAAACTTTGTCGGCTGTTGTAGATTTCTGGTTAGGCGCACGGACAGGTGGAGTGCACTTCATTAGAAATATGGTGCAGGGGATATCAGATGCAGACACTGGTCTAGATAACTCTTCTTCTTGGTCCTAAATCAAGGACTGGGAAAGCTGTATGTAAGGCTGCTTTCATTATTGCTGGATCCGTCAGGGCTCAGCATAAACGCTTCCGTTACTGATAATACAACCTGCATACGTTATGAGCGCATCCGGTTGTATTATCTTTAACATAGCCAAGATGGATCCGTCATGAACTCCACTGAAAGTCAATAGGGGACGGATCCGTTTTCTATTGTGTCGGAAATAAATCCGTTTTGCTCCGCATCCCATGACGGACAGACATCCGCAGCTTGCATCGGTTTTCTGTCTGGTATGGGGACGCAGCCGAACGGAACGCATTCTGGTACACTACCTTCACTTCACAATGAATGCCATGTTGCTTGTCACAGATTTGGCTGAATAGGTATTTGGCAGGTAATATTTTCTTCTTTAGAGGAGATTACTAGTGAACGTCGCACTTACGTCAATGTACGTTTCCTCCTTGCCAACTGGAATAAACTTCTGAAGGCTTCAGAGGACCCTGACATGTCTGTTTAGGTAAATTCTTGTATTCCCATATAATCTCCGCTCTGGAGTATGTGCTCTTACAGTCCGTCTCCTGCCGTTCCTTTGTTATTACTCCTTGAAATGTGTGACAACTGGTTGTTACCGTTCCGTATCGTTCCGAAAGCTCCTCATGTACACGATGAACGGGTCCATTGGGTTACTTTATCCCGACTGAGGCAAAAAGAGGGCCTGTTTGGGCACGGTCTACCAAGGATGTCTGTAGTAAAGAAAAAAACCCACTTTGCAGTGGACAGTAAAGTACAGATGTAGAACATGCGTTTAATACAGAGTTCCAACAAACTTTAACCTGGCACCTGATGTAATGAAAGCCATTGGCCTCTGTCAGCAGATTTGTAGCTATGACACTGGCTGACCTGTTACATGGGCACTTGGCAGCTGAAGACATCTGTGTCAGTCCCATGTAGATGTGTCCACATTGCTGAGAAAAAATGATACTTTCATATATGCAAATGAGCCTCTAGGAGCAATGGGGGCGTTGCTGTTACTCCTAGAGGCTCTGCTCTCTCTACAACTGCCGCTTCCTCCTCACTTTGACAGGACAGTGTAACCGTCAGCATACCTGGCCCTGTCAAAGTGCATTTGGAGAGAAAGCAGCGTCTCTAGGAGTACTGGCAACGCCCCCTAGAGCCTCATTTTGCGTCACTTCCTGTGCTTTGCATGGGTGGTACCTTCCACTTTAACAGTATGGGCACGCAACCTTCTGCTGTCGTCACTTGCCTGTGTGAGCGCACGCCCGTTGCAGTTAATAGCTTACAAGGCTTGCCCTCTGCATTGCTCCGGAGCCACTGCACATGCCCAGGAGCTGGACCATTGATTACTACTAATGTGATGCTGAGCGCCGGCAGGCACAGGCAAGAATAAAGGTAACACACTGCGCAAGCACGGCCACCGCTGCAGTATTGTAACAGTGGCCGTAACCCCTGAAAACGAGCAATAAACAGACTGAACAGGGAGAGAAGATCATGGTGAAAAAACATGCATCGGGTAAAGAACAGAATGAAAGCAACTTAGCGAGACGGAGAACCTTTTTAAGGACGTAATTATCGTTTTCCAGTTTACATTGTTTTGGTTTTTGACAAAGTTATTTAAAAAAAAAAGGGTGACAGTGCTGGTGACAGTCCTTATTGGACAGTGACGGTCACCTCATCTGACTGTCATGCTGCCGCCACAAGCCTGCTCACATGGAGCACAGTTTTGTTTGAGAATTTTTTTGCAGCAAATCTGCCCTGACAGTTCGGCAGTATATTCACTGTACTGGTTGTGTCTCGATGTCCATGGGACATGAAGCTATAAAGTCTGGTTTCAGAGCCCCATGGCGAGATTGAAAGTAGTAATGGGAGTCTCCCAGAGCTGGCGTGCCTACTTTTATACCCATATGTAGCTGGATGCCAGCATGCTGTTTGTTTAGGAGTTGAATGAACCATTTGGAAAAAACAAACCACAGGGCGTTTTAACGTTACTGCCACAGCGATGACTTGTATACATCCAGTTACATGTCCATATCTGATTCCTGTAGTTTAGCAGAGACTTGTCCAGCAAAGCACCATGGCCGGGCAGCAGCTTGTACGCTGCAGATGATTAATGACGCAATTGCATCTAGCGGTATAAAGCCAATGGCAGACACGCGTTTTCATGTACAGCGTCGTTCACATCTTAATTGAGGATCGGTCATTGTATTAGACAGCAGTGATTTATATAAAACTTGCTGTTTTTACATCGTTGACATCACCAGAAGATCCACAATGTACCTTTACAAGTCAAGAACGACTAACGATAGTTTATTAGTCTGCATAAATGATTTTCCAGGTGTTGCCCGAGCTTCTTCAGTACAGTCCTTCAGGGTGCCCCCACACATTAAGCTGCTTTGATGCAGTTTTTGAAGCCAAAATCAGGAATGGATTCAAAATATGGGTGGTATTACTCTGGCCGATCTTAAAGCGGTGTGAGCGCCGATGGAAGATTACACAGGCTGATGCAAATTCCATTCCTCCCTGATTTAGTTCTGTTCATTATCGGCAGCACATTCCTGATTACACAGGGAGAGGCTACTGATAATCCTGATAAAAGATGCCCATCAGCCGATCGACATCCTCAGCGCTGCCTCACATTGGAATCAATGGGAAGCAAAGACCGCTCTGCCGCTGATGAAATTTCAGCAAGGATAGGATCCATGCAAAAGTCACGGTGTGAACATACCTTTAACACTACATGCTTATCGTCCAACAGGAGGAGTCAGAGTTCAAATTATAATGGTTATCTACCAGTGGTTTATTGGGAACTTAAAGTGGCCCCATGTTGTAGGTAGAGCCTAGCTGGTAGAAGGCATAGTCAAGCCAAGTAGGCAGGATCAGCAAACCGTATAGTTTGGGTCGTTACAAATGCGGCAATACCAGATATGCGGAGGAGTTTTTAATTTTTTTCAACTTTTTTCATTGGAAAGCCTTTTTCCAATGGAAAAAGGTGTGTATAACTTTAATTCTTACTTTCACCGCTTATTAGTCCCAAAAGGGCACATGCAATCCTTTGAACGATAACATAATACACTGTAGTCTATTAGGATGTTCCTCTCTCATGATCTAAAAGGCATGCAGGCTGCCATGTTAAGACATTGGTGCCGATGGGTGACAGAATGAGCACCCTCCCTCTGAAACCACTTAGATGCCGCAGTCACTATTGACTATGACATCTAAGGAGTTAAACGTCCAGGATTGGCACTTTCTGCCGGGCGGTTAGAGCAGGAACCCTGCTGTCATGAGACCTGAGCTCCTGTTTTTTGCTGCACTGGAGACCAATGCTGCGCTTAGACTATGTAGCGGTGACCTAGCCTAAAGCCCAATGCCCTCTATATATTTTAGATGTTTATAATATATTATGACGCCCTCTTTGCAATATACATCTCGGGCAGCAGGCGGCCCTGCTGTGCTGCCACCTTATGCCATAGCTGGCGGCGACCTGCAATGCGTATTAGACATGGACCGGTGGTGAAGTCCAATCACATGTCTGTATTTTTGTTTTCCAGATTTTCGTTCCGTTTTGTGCGGATCCGTGTTTCCCCAAAAACCTTCCGTTTTTACCAATTGTACATCCGCATCCGTTCCTTTTTTTTTTTCCCCCAAAAAACAAAAACAAAAGGAGGAATATATGTTGCCAGGGTACTAAGATAAAATTTCTTTCTATTTCCTGCAAACAGATCCGCAATTGTGGATGACAAGCGGATGATATATTGATGTATTCCGCATGTCATCTGCGTTTTTGCGCACCCATTGACTACAGTAGGACCCGCACCGCATTTTGTGGACAATAGTAGGACAAGCCTTTTTTTTTTTTTTTTTTTTTGAGGATCTGCATAACGGAACGGAAGATCAGATGCGGACAGCACACGTGTGAATGGACCCTTACTGTGTTCTTATGGAGCCCTGCCACAGGCACCCCTCTATAGGTATTTTGCTGTGGCAGACCTTTGAGCCTTCTGAAGGCCTGAACCTGCCATAGCAACCAAACTGCTCTGTCAGACTCGGTGCAGGGGAACTGTTGGGTTAGATGCCACAATTGACCACGGTATCTGAGGGGTTAAATGACCATGATCGTTGTCGCTGATCACAGGCAATGCCTCCTGGTGTCTGCTGTGTAAAACATCACGCACCCAACGGCTATTGTGCCCGCTCAGCTCCTGAGCAGACTCCATGTCCCGACTTCCATGGTATATCTACAGCAGTGGTCAGGAAGGGGTTAAAATCAGGGCTGTAGAGTCGGAGTCGTGGAGTCAGTATAAAATGGACCGACTCCTAAGATATATAATGAATTAGTACATTTAGTTCAATGCAATAAGTGCTGAATATATTTTTATAAGAATTTGTGAAAATGATGAAATGTCCTATAAATGTCTGTTCTATTCCTGATCTAAGGATTTAGGCTTTTAGTTGAGATGACTGTGTACTGCCCTTTATGTCCAGTGCATGTTCTCTCTGAGCTCATGTTTGGAGAGGTTAGCTGCTCTCATGGCTTCTATCTGCTGATGTAAAACACCTAGAGCCTTATGTATGAAAACTGTCTAGGTGTAGAAGTTTCTTTGTTGCCCATAGCAACCAATCAGCTCCCCTTTCATTTCATATAGTGCTCTGGAGAAATGAAAGGGGAGCTCTGATTGGTTGCTATGGGCAACAAAAAAAGTCTTAGACCTAGACAGTTTTCATACATCAGGCCCAGAGGCGTAGCTACTGGGGGGAGAGGGGGGGCAGGGGAGGCGATGCTCTGGGCCCAATACCTCTGGGGGGGCCCAGCAGGGATGGCCTTAGTACAATCAGGCGAATACAAGTGAGCGCTTCCCTTATGGAGTCTGATGGGGGCACATTCTGCTGATCTGAGGTCTGATGGGGGCACATTAAGCCGCTCTGAGGTCTGACGGGGGCACATTAAGCCGATCTGAGGTCTGATGGGGGCACATTCTGCTGATCTGAGGTCTGATGGGGGCACATTCTGCTGATCTGAGGTCTGACGGGGGCACATTAAGCCGCTCTGAGGTCTGACGGGGGCACATTAAGCCGCTCTGAGGTCTGACGGGGGCACATTAAGCCGCTCTGAGGTCTGACGGGGGCACATTAAGCCGCTCTGAGGTCTGACGGGGGCACATTAAGCCGCTCTGAGGTCTGACGGGGGCACATTAAGCCGCTCTGAGGTCTGACGGGGGCACATTAAGCCGCTCTGAGGTCTGACGGGGGCACATTAAGCCGCTCTGAGGTCTGATGGGGGCACATTAAGCCGCTCTGAGGTCTGACGGGGGCACATTAAGCCGCTCTGAGGTCTGACGGGGGCACATTAAGCCGCTCTGAGGTCTGACGGGGGCAAGGGACTGTTAGTTTAGTGATGTAAAAGCTGGGGACAGATTTCCTTTAACATAGGAGTCCCCTTTTTTACTCCTATTAATCCTATATTTTACTGCATTATGTGGTAGAGTATTTACACTAGGGTATGTAGAAAGTCTATTGTACTGTACTTAACAGCATAGATGATCTAGCAGTTTATATAGTCATCTTGCTAATACAGTATTATAACCACAACTAGTAGTATGTGCCTGTGAAGTTGGAAACGTGCGTTTGGGAAGCCAATAAGTGGGGGGCCCACTCAAGTATGTTTCGCCCCCCATGTGCTGAACCTCTAGCTACGCCTCTTATTAGGCCCTTAGTGAGCTGTACCCAGAGAAGCCTGATAGATTACAAACTGTTTTTGTCATGACTTATCTGTACTGTTGATTTTATGCAAATTTGTTTAAAGTTATCACTTAAACATGCTCCATGTATGAGGGAGTCGGGGTGAGGGGAAATTGAGGCGTTGGAGTCGGGGCTTTGGCTTACCGACTCCACAGCCCTGGTTAAAATACACACAAAACACATTTCTTCCTTTGCCCATAGAGCTAGGGATTCATATCTTTAATAGTGCTAGAGGACACCCCTGTGAATGTAAAATCTTTTATTCCTATTTTTTCCAGACTGTGTTTTGAACCCAGGACCTGCTGTATCTGATGCAAAACTCTTACAATTTGAGCAACAGGCTTAAAGAGGACCTTTCATGACTTTAAAAAAATGAATCTGCACTATCTACCTGATAGTGCGTCCCCCACTGATGCCAGCAGCGTTGTTTTCTTAGCAAATTGTCCCCCGGTGGCTTCACACGGGCCCCCCGTTCTTCGGTCCGGCTTTATGCTAATTAGAAGGCATCGGAACAGGGAGGAGGAGACTCCCTGTTCCTCAATGGGCGTTGCTTCTGCCCTGCTGTGAGCGCTGTCCAATCAGAGCGGACCGCTCACAGCAGGGCCGAAGGAGTTCAACCCTGCTGTGAGCGGTCCGCTCTGATTGGACAGCGCTCACAGCAGGGCAGAAGCAACGCCCATTGAGGAACAGGGAGTCTCCTCCTCCCTGTTCCGATGCCTTCTAATTAGCATAAAGCCGGACCGAAGAACGGGGGGCCCGTGTGAAGCCACCGGGGGACAATTTGCTAAGAAAACAACGCTGCTGGCATCAGTGGGGGACGCACTATCAGGTAGATAGTGCAGATTCATTTTTTTAAAGTCATGAAAGGTCCTCTTTAACTGTGTTCAATGAGAGAACCTTCACTGGTACTCATGTACAGTGTACTGGTTTACAGATTGTATGAGATAACAGCAAAGGTAGAATTCATTTAGTAGTCACAATTTTTGTGTATGTATATATTATATAGTTAAAATGTTTGTCATTTATTTTGCTCCATTACATTTTCTTTTGTGATTACTAAATTATCTCTTTCCCGACCGCCCAACCTAAATTTACGTGGCAGCCAGGGATTTAAAAATGGATTCATAGCGCCGGGTGTCTTCTTTTTTTAAACAGCAGATACCTGATGCTAATGTCTGCGACTAGTGGTAATTCCCTTCAGATGCCGCGGTCAAACGTGACCACGGCATCTGGATGCTTCAGCTGAGATTGTGGGAGCCAGAGTGTATATGTGGCAGCTCCTGTGTGACAGGAGGCTGCAGCATATTAGTATCTATGGGGCCCCTGCCTGTGGTCTATTGACTTATGATGCTTTGTAACTAGTGTTGAGCGAGCATGCTTGGCTGAGCATGCCTCCGCTCAGTGTTCGGCCGAACACCGAGTGTACTCAAGCACAATGCTCCGGTCTCTTCCCCGTACGTTAGTTCGCTGCTACGCAGCGAATAAACGCGCGGGAGAGTACTGGCATTCACTGTAATGTTGATTTATATGCTAATGCTACGCATTGTATGTTAATTCTACGTGTTGTACGCTAATGCGTACGAATTCAGTTAATTAGCATACTTTTATGAGTGAAAGGAGTAAAAGAGGAGAAGTCGCGATTCTGACCTTTTTCTATTAACCAGACACCCTCCCCTCTTCCGAGCAGGGATGCCTGGTTTAGTCCCATTGACTAACATTATGCTCGAGTACTCGGCCAGAGCACTGGAGCACCCACTAGTGCTCGGCCAGAGGTGCTCGCTCAACACTATTTGTAACCCTTGGGCCATTTTACACAAGCAAGTTTTCTTCAATGCATGAAGTGAATGCATAGCACCCGCACTGAATCCTGACCCATTCATTTCAATGGGTCTTTGTACATGAGCGTTTTATTTCAGGCATCAGTTCTGCGTTGCATGTTCTATATTCTGCGTTTTTCACGCAGCCCTGGCCCCATAGATGTGAATGGGGCTTCAGTGAAAAACACATTGCATCTGGAAGTAATCCGGATGCAGTGCGCGTTTTTCACTGATGGTTTCAAGGAGACTTGGTTTGTAAACCTTCATATTTTTATTTTCATGTGCGTGAAAAATGCACCAAAACGGATTGCATCTGCAATGAAAAAACTGAACGCAATCGCAGACAAAACTGTCTGAACTTGCTTGTAAAATGGAGCGACTTTCATTGAACGCGTCTTGAGCCAATCCATATCATTCGTGTGAAAGAGGCCTAACCGTTCTGGAATGTATTGTATAACACCTACAGCATTATGTCAGTGTTATACAATACATTCCAGACTCCTAAGGGTTACATAGCATCATAAATCAATATAATGCTATGCGACCCCATCAGTACTAGGGAGGTCGGCAGTGGAGCTTCCACAGACACGCTGCGCGCTAGTATGAAAGCAGCCAAAATGTAAATACATATATGTAATTTAAAAAATACACATCATTGGCATCGCAAAAATGCCCATACTATGAAAATATAAAAATATTTTTCTCATGTGCTGAAACAAGGTAATCCACACGGAAATACTGCACATGTTCAGCAATGTGTGCCGGTGGCCTTAGGCTACTTTCACATTAGCGGCAGGGGTGTCCGGCAGGCTGTTCACCCGCCGTGCTGCCGCTAATACAGGTCTGCATGGGCCGCGAGGTGGCCGGACTAAAACTACAACGTTGTAATTTTAGTCCGACCACCTCTCGGCATGTTTGCCGTGCTGCGGCCGGAGATCTGGCCCGCCCCCATTATAGTGAATGGGGCTGGAGCGTAGTTCCAGCTGCACACGTGCACTAGCGGCAACACGGATCCAGCAGGCTGTTCAGCAGCCAGAACAGCCCGCCAGACATGCCTGCCGCTAATGTGAGAGTACCCTTACACAGGCCAGTTATCGGGAGCGAGCATTTCTACAAACACTTATCCCCGATAACTGGCCTGACTATCAGAATATGCAATATGTAGTATATATCAGAGTGCAGTGAGACGCCACCCCCTAACCCCTCTCCTTAGGCAGCTCTGCAAGTGTTAGCAACCAGCCTGGCCCACATACTAGGATGGGTTGCCGGTGGCCATTTTAAATCATTCCCCTTTAAGGCTTAATAAAAAGTTTTGTCCAGCTTTTGACAACTTCCTCTCAGATGCCCTCTAATAGCACGTGTAATGCCTTATTCACATGTCGGTGTTTGGTCAGTGATTTCCATCAGTGACTTTGAGCTGAAACCAGGTGCAGCTCTAAACTCAGAACAGGTGCAAATCTACCACCTTATACCTTATCTCTGTGGAGGCTCCAATCCTGGTTTTGGCTCACAATCACTGATGGAAATCACTGACCAAAAAAGGGAGTCTGAATGAGACTTAATAGAGAGGAGTCTTCTCTTGGGGCCTCATTGCCCCTGTTAGGTTACTTTGCGGTGCTTTGACATGAAATCCCACTGTAAAGAACATCTGTCACATGGATACCATATAGCAGGGATGGCCAACCTGCGGCTCTCCAGCTGTTGTAAAACTACAACTCCCACCATGCCTTGTTGTAAGCTGATAGCTGTAGGCAATTTGGGCATGCTGGGAGTTGGTTTTGCAACTGCTGGAGAGCCTCAGGTTGGCCATCCCTGCCATATACCAATATATAACCTGGTTTATTTCATACCAGCTGTGATAATCCTGCCATGACTGGCACCCCTTCACTATTATTTATACTGCTGGGCTGCAGATCCTTTTACGTGGACTGAGCATGGTCTGTATGAAATAATGAATGGGGGGAAAAACCCTCACTAACCTCACAGGTGTTACTTGTCATTGCAATTCTGCCCGGATCATAATGATAATGGCTACTAATAAGTTACCTCTACAGAACAGGAAATTATGACCTATTATTAGACCTAGTGGCCAGTGTGAAAATTTCAGGATTGAATACATGTTGATTAAATATAGATATTGACATAGAAAAATAAATTCATCAAATCACCAAAAATACTAAAAAAAAAAAAAAAGTTTTAACATAAAAATGTGGTTTAAACATTAGGTCATTTTCTGATGACACATTCCCTTTAAAAGGAATCTGTCACCACGATGAGATATACTGCACATAAGGAGTCCAAATCTATTTTTTATTTTCCTATTGCCCCCTGGTTACTGGGCTGTGCTCAGAGCTGCAGTGAAATACACAGGACTGCTGTACTGCACTAATATAATAGAGAGGACTCCTATGCATGCTCACAGCACGGCAGTCCTGACAATGTATTTCAGTGCACTTCTGTCAGTGGGGGAACAGAAGGGCCTCTGCATCCGTGTGTTGTGCTGCAAAAGATAGGACACATCCTATACTTCGCTGCAACATACAGACCCCTTTAAGTCACTGGGTCTGCACCGTGATGTGGCATGCACATGGCTGGTATCCATGTTTTGCTGATCCGCTATTTGTGGTTGTGAATGCACCCTTACACACGACACCTCCTAGCAACTATCAGTGAGAAACGGAGAAAGAGATGTTACATATGGTACACTTTATAAGAGGTTAACCCTCATCAGGCCAAGTTCACTGCTGGTCATTATTAACACTTTCCCAACATCTGTCATATATGTATAGCAGATGTCAGGTCTTTAAAGATGGCACCTGCTCAGGAGATACCCAGGCGGCAGAGTGTGAGATCGTACAATGCTGTTCATGGACTTTTAACCTCTCAGATGCCATGCTCAATTTTTACCACTGCATCTAAGCGATTAGATACTGGGACCATTGCGCTCCTGCAATGACATTGCGGGAGCTGTTTAATTGCTATGGCAGCCTTAGGCGTTATGAAGGCTCCAAGGCCTGTCATAGCACAGTTCCTATGAAGCCTTGCATAGTCTATGGTATAAGTGATCACACAATTTCATGTTCTCTAGGGGGACTAAAAATAATAATAATAATAATAATAATAATAAATACAAAGATGAAAAAATTCAAATAACTCCCCTTTCCTCATTTTTAAAAACAATCATTTGTATCACTGCTTCCTAAAATACCCGAACTATTAAAATATAAATGTATTTATCCTGTACAGTGAAAAGGCAGAAAAAAGGCTTTACCTTCTTAAAAAAAAAAAATGACTAAAAGTAATCAAAAAGTCATACACAACCAAACTGATATTAGTGAAAAATACATATCGCCCCAGAAAAAGTATATCTTTAAAGTATTAAAATGCAAGAAAATGTGGTAAACAGGTCAGTTTTACCGCATATGGAACACTGTAAAAACGAAGCCTATAAAACTATGGTGGAATTGCTTATTTTTTTCCATTTCCACCTAATTTAGAATACATACATTTATAGCTCCCCACTACATTGTGTGCAAGAGTAAATGGTACAACTTTTCCTGCAAAAAACAAGCCCTCATAGGGCTATGTGAGCAGAAGAATAAAAATGTTCCGACTCCTGGAAGGACGGGAGTAAAAATGAAGAAGAAAAAAAAACAAAAAAAACAGAAAATCGATGCATCAAGAAGGGGTTAATGGGTACTTGAAGGTCTCCCAGGGTTTTTCCTGCCTTACTTCTACTACTTCTAGTTGGAGTTACCTTTTGAACGGTCAGATGTTACGTGGCTGTCCCCAGCTTGGATGGCATCTTACTTAGAATAAACGTGATATTGTGTTGTCCCTGAAGTATTTATAGATTTCGGCAATTCAGTCATCTCCATGGCAACCCATATGCCAGATAACTGCGCACTCGCTGAGAGGAATGGCTCATCTGAAACTATTTTCTATCTCTCTCCTGGAGATCATTCTCTTCTAAGTTCTCCACTAACAGTGAATGGTTATTCCACACATGAGACTGTCCTCAGACTTCAGGTCTTGATTTATTTATTTTCTATACGTCCTAGCTGGCCAAAAATAGGTAGTCCATATAACTAAGCAAAATCGACTGATCCCCCAGATTATTTTTAGTTTATGGGTAGGGATGAGCGAAGTGGTTTTTCAAGTTCAGCGTACAAGGTTCGGGTTATCTAAGAATTCTGTTATTTATTCTGCTACCATGGACTATATAAGTTATGGTCCGTGGTAGCGGCATCCATAACGGAATTCTATAACCCGAACCATGTACGCCGAACTTGAAAAACAACTTCGCTCATCCCTATGTATGGTGCTTAGTATTCCAGACGTCAGATGTTAGATTTCAGCATGCCCGATACTTTCTTTTCGCTGGAGGTAAGCAGTTACCAGAGATGTCTGGATTACTCTCCCCATCAAGAACATTTTGCATGCTCGGCTGAGATGAGCATGCATGAGTATAGGGAGGCTGCACGTTCATCTTTCCGCTATTGAAGGAGTATGGGCAACCATGTTCATTTAGCATGGATGACTAGTCCAAGAATATCCAGCCCGCATGACCAGCACTCACCCATACATCACTAGCGGAAATTAACGCAAAGTGATATACATTGAACTAGGGTTGCACCAGGTATCGAACTTTCGATGTCCAGTCAATAATTTGTACCCGGATCGATCTGATACTGGGATTTGCTTTGTTTCTAAACTAGGCTGCGCTACTGAAAAAATAAAAACTATTTTTTCCCAAGGTTTTTATTTATTCAGTATCAAAACGCAAGAAAAAAGGCATTGCCGGATTCGTAGTGTCCTGTAGAATGAAAGTAACTGGTCAGTTCTATCACACATTGAACGTTGTAACTAAATAAATAAAAATAAAAAAACCCTGTGATACTGTGGCGGAATTGCTTCCCCCCCCCATTTCACCGCTTTTGAATTTTTTTTTCCCTGCTTCCCACCTACATCATATGCAACATTGAAAGGTATTGGAATGTAATACTTGTTCCCCCCACCAAAAAACAGCCCTCCTACGGCTATGTGAACAGAAACATAAAAAAGTTATGGCTTTGGGAAGGCAGGGAGCGCAAAACAAAAAAAAAACCCTCTGGGGTATAAAGGGTTAAAAGGAACCTGCCACCACAAAGAAGCAGTGCAATCTGCAGTCATCTTGTTATAGAGCAGGAGGAGCTGAGCAGGGTGATGTATAGTTTTGTGGGAAAAGATTCAATAAAGCTACTGATTTATACATTTCTATCTCTGCTTTTTCTGACATTGTTCGTAGTAACGCTCCTTAGCGATCATCTGGGAGTGTAATACTGTTTAAGGGGTTATCCCACGAATAATGTAAAAAATGTATCCAGAGATCTCCACATTCATTGCTTTGCTAGATTTATATCAAGCAGACAGCTCAAGGGGAGTGTCTTTTCTGCTGTAGCTAAGGGGGCGTGTCCATGTTCTACCTATCACAGCTCAGGAGGCAGTTGAAGGATGAAACTGAGCATGTGCGGCCTTCTCAGTGAATAGGTCAAAGAAATGAGAAATTAAGTGGTCCTATACAGATACGTTTTATTGAATAACTCAGTAGCTATACAAAATGTTTCATTACATGTAATTACAAAAGTATTCAGATCCAGATGCTAGTAGAATATTTTTCGTGGGACAACCCCTTTAAGGCCTAGTTCACATGTTAGTACAGGTCAAAAACACAGAAACCCAGAGCAAATCTTTCCATTATACCTTATCTCTGCGTAGGCTTCACTCCATTTGTCAGTTGTGACCTGTGGTCTGTACACCGTGTGATCTTTCAGGTTTTATGTACATGGTTGTTACTATACCTGTGTAAATGCAGTGAACGATGCTCGATTATATGCGGCTTCATCACTGAATGTGATAGTACAAGCACTACTCATCTGTGGGACCACCTCTGTGGACTATGCATATACTGCCCCAGGTAGCCTCCAGCAGTTTTGGGACGCACTGCAGTCAGCATGGCTGTAGATACCTGCGACAACCTGCCAGGACCTTATTGAGTCACTCTACCAGAACAACGAAAATAACAGGAGCAGAGAAAAAAAATCCTGCATGCAGATTTTTGTTTGGGTGTGCCTTTTAGGTGCAAATTTTTGTTTTGATGCATTTTTAAAAATAATTCCTGTTTATCACAAAGTTACATGAAGGTGGACATGGTTGGTAACAGTCCGTCAAGGCAACTGTCATCATCGAATTGTCTGCTTTCAGGAAATATCTACGTTTTGGCGGTTCACTTTTATTTTAACTGCAGAACTTCTCTTTATGAGGTGTGGTCCATATACTTTTTACCCACTAAAATCAACTTTTATGCAATTTGTATGACAAATTACATTTTGACAGAAAATTGTCTGTGTGTATAAAGTGTCATGTATGTTGGTATGGGGGTTAGTATGATATATATATATATATATATATATATATATATATATATATATATATATATATATATATATATATATATATATATATATATTTTTTTTTTTATTGGAATTTAGGCTTCATTTGATGTCAAAACTGCAAAAATTGTCCCGGCTACCAGAGTTGCTGAAGCTGAATGGCCCTGGCAGTGAAAGAGTTGAAAATGCAGTAGTGTCCTCCCCAACCGGTTCCCGTTGTAATGGTTTGCATAAACCGATGTGTGCCAACTCCAACAGCTGCATCCAGCTGAGCTAAAAATGTTAATCACATTGACCTAATCGGGCTGATTTCTGTAACTCGCGGCGTACAGTTAGTTTTTAATTATTCCGCAAAGAGGATTACTCGGCAGCCAGGGTTATTTTCTCAGTGCAGATCACATATTTCTGATTACTTTTTAAACGAGGACTGCACAGTAAGCACGGAGACCTAGCCATTTTACAAAGACCTCATTTGTTCGAGAGGTGCCCAGTGCAGATGTTTTTCTTAGGGCCCAATTCATTTTCCAAAGCACACATCCAAGACAAATATCTGACCAGGATACCCATGGAAAAATCCAGCTTTGTCAAGCCTTTCGGACATTCGTTAAGTTAGTCATTGCTTCAGTGCTGCTCTTAGGTTGGGACTAAAATACACTCTTTGACTAAAGTATGTGGACACCGGTCTTTCATCCATTAGGCTAGGAATGTGCAAAGGGGTATCTCCCAAGGAAAGAGAACCATCTCTCCAGTGCCACCTATTGGAAGTGGCCCCCTATGAGTCAAGATTCGACTTTCCAACAATCCTTTGGATTTGACAAGCGAATATAGCCAGGCCAGATATGCTGTTTTGGGGTGCTTTCAGTACAGTGTAGGATTGTGACTGGCTGAGTGCAATGCCAGGAGCTTGGACATGGTGCTGAACCTCCTCAAAGAGACCAGTCCTGTGTGGAGGCTTACTGGAAGTAGCCCATGGTATGGAGAATTATTGGCAACGCTCCATAGGAAACAAATATGCAAATAGGTATCTCCCAAGAAAGAACCATCTCACCAGTGCCTTCTACCATTGCACTGAGCCAGCCAGAATCCTACTCCATACTAATAAGGGGCAAGCAGCTGTTCGGAAATGGCCCCCTGTGACTTTGTGTGGGCGTCCATAGCTCACGCCCTTCTTTGTTCCGCCCTGGTGCTGCCTGCTGACTTGCATTCGCCTCCTCATAAATTAGGTGCACCTCCAGCGGTCCGTGCACCTGGAATAGAAACTGCTCCAGCCCGACTGGAGTCGTTTTTACTCCTCTTTTAAGCCTATTTTCAGGTGTGACAGGTTAATTTGCCAGAACCGAAGGCCCAGCCCGGCTCCTGCAACTCCTATTCTATGTTTTTCATGCCGGTTATTAAAATGGTCTTTTGAAACAATCCAGTGAATCTGAAAATAGCCGTTTTTAGCGTGAATGTACCATTACAGATCAGAAAAGGTACTATCCTATGACGGAGAACCTGTCACATTCAACATTCAATAGAATCTGCAGGCAGCAGGTTATAGAGCCAGAGTAGTTGAGCAGATTGACATATAAGGGGTTATTTTTCGAACATTTTTTTTTACTCCCTTTTCGGCATACATAAAAAGGGGTCTTGCTCATTTTTTTTTAAATCTTAAACGCCCATGTGACAATATTTTGTTGCAAGAGCGTTTTCACATGGTCCTCGCCACTTGAGAGGGCTTTGACTCCGGCAAATTTAATGCATACAAATGTGTGTGGCCCGTGCCCGTATTGCGGCCCTGTTCACATGGAGGGCTTCTGTGGGATTTTTGTCTATGCTTCCGTTCTAATTTTTTTTGTGGTTCTGACTGAATCTTGAGGATTGCGGACCTATTCAAATGGAGTTGTGGTCTGCAGCATGGGGTGCTAAGGCTCGTGTGCATGAGCCCCGAAAGAGGAGTCAAAACCACACCAGTCAGGGGCAGGAGTAGTTTTCCACTTCAGGTGCGCGGACTGCCAGAGGTGCCTCTTCTATGACCTCGTCATAAATTAGGAGCTTCCTCCAGCAGTGCAGGGGAATCAAAGACCAGTGTTAAAAGCCAGTCTGTAAATGACCCCTATAGTTTCTCTGCTCATTCTCAGCTTAGACATCATGTGGGTGGTTTGATGCTATCGGTGTATGTACAGTGTTATTAATAACTGAATAAAGCCACCCACTGGACCTTAAGCTTAACCTGCAGATTAGACACTGTTCATTATGACAGGTTTCCTTGAAAATCCCTCAGCTCTTCAAAACCAACACCGCCATCATGGAGATTGTAGAGCTGTGTGCTCAATAATTTCATTGAATACTTGATTTTGATAAAATGTAGGTTTCATTTTTATACATGGGAGATGAACGGTTAACTAGAATTACAAACATCTATGGCACTTGGATTTTCATGTGGGCCTTTTTTCATGGAGCTGGTTAGCATGTTAGCCTCCAGTAGTACCTTCAGTTTTGTGCAGTAGAAGGTGCTAGGTCTGAACATATTCCTGTAGTCTTACTTGCCTTGTGTTTCAGACATTCTCATGGTTAGGCAAATCCATTGTGGATTTTGTAGATAGTCTGCATCTTGTATATTCAGCAGTTGTAGACCACAGGAGCAGGCAGGTTGCTTTCATGTAGTGTTCTACTTGTATCACACACTTGCCACTATAATGCCTTATATTTAATATATATGTATGTATTGTGTTTTGTTTAGGCAAAAGAAATCCTTACAAAAGAGTCCAATGTGCAGGATGTGCGCTGCCCTGTTACCGTGTGCGGGGATGTCCATGGCCAGTTTCACGACCTCATGGAGCTCTTCAGAATTGGAGGAAAATCCCCAGACACTAACTACCTGTTTATGGGAGACTATGTGGATAGAGGCTACTACTCTGTGGAGACAGTGACTCTTCTTGTAGCATTAAAGGTAATGACACCATTACACCACTGTTGTACTGCCACATTTAGCCTGCAGTTTTGTGTGATGTCCTAGCTTCAGTCACAGCCATTTTATTAGATATATGTGTCTATAAGTGCAAGTATCCTGTTGTGGTATATACTGAATTGCGTTATGGATTACCACGGACCATAACGCAATTCCATGACGGAATGCATAATGGAGATAATTAGAGGCATTCCGTCATAATAGAGGTCTATGGCTTGCATAACGGATCCATCCCTTTCCCTCTAGGCAGGAGAATCCTCTCCTGCATAATGGAGACCGGACGGATCGGTTTTTTAGGCCATACACTTCTATTATGACGGAATGAATAACGGAATGCCTCTAATTATCTCCATTATGCATTCCGTCATGGAATTGCGTTATGGTCCGTGGTAATCCATAACGCAATTCAGTATATACCACAACCCTAAACGAAAACAAACGTCAAAATATGAAATTCGCTCATAAACTATGTTACTATTTTATGCACTTATATAATGCTCCTGTATTCCCGCAGCGCTTTACAGACATTAGCATCACGCTGTCCCCAGTGGGGCTCACAATCTTAAGTTCCCTATCAGTATGGAGTGTGGGAGGAAACCGAAGTATCTAGAGAATACCCACACAAACACAGGGAGAACATACAGACTCCATGCAGATGTTGTCCTTGGTCGGATTTGAACCTAGGACCCCAGCGCTAGTCACTGAGCCACCGTGCTGCCCACATTTTAAGCCTCTAAATACCAAATTAAAGATGCATTTTCAGAATCCCCCTCCCTCCCATTTGTAAGTGTGTTGGCATACATAATATTATATGTATTATGGCAATATTAATGTACTTTCAGCCTTCATTACTTTAATCAGTTACATTATGTGACCTCTGAGACTCACTAGATCCCAGTTTTCAAGTTGGAAGACTGAGGTCAGCGTATCCTAATGGACTGTGTGGTATCAGATCTCAGTCATGTTGTGGTGTAACAGAAGATTCAGAACATTTTGGATGCTGTTCAGTTGTCATTGACTTGATCTCTACAGAACGCTGCCACCGCCATTCTACAAGGAGACCCTACCTTGTACTAGTCAGGTGCAGATTGTTATATTTAACATGGAAAATAGTTTTTAGCGTTTTTACTCTAGAGCATGTAGTAATTTACGATTTAGACATTGAAGGGAGTTGATCCACGAAGAATAAGCTACATATTTCCTCTCTAGGTCCGTTACCCAGAACGCATCACAATATTGAGAGGGAACCATGAATCTCGACAAATCACTCAAGTCTATGGTTTCTATGATGAGTGTCTACGGAAATATGGGAATGCAAATGTATGGAAGTATTTCACAGATCTCTTTGACTACTTACCATTAACAGCTTTAGTTGATGGCCAGGTATGTATTTTCTTGCTACCAAAGAGGGAATATTTGGCACTTTTCTCTTGGAAGAAAAATACACAGCTGCCTTTGTCTGAGGCCTTTTCCGTTCCTCTTGTAAGATCATTTAAAGGAAATGTGTCATCAGAAAATTACCTATTGTTCGAATCACGTTTTTATGTGTAACTTAGTATTAGATAATTTTTTATGTTATTTTTAATTTTCCATGTCTATATCTATATTTAATCAAAAACTGTAAACTCCTGCACTTTTTGCACTGGCCACTAAGCCTAATAATTGATGCCACTTCTTGGTCTGGTACCTACTTGTGTCATTCTAATCCTACCTGTAATGATATCATCTCTGTACACACTGGTAAAACGCAAGGAATTTTAGGATTAAAAGAAATTCAAATTTTTGTTCTGCAGCCTTCTCCGGGAATTAAGACAATGAAAATACTTAAATATTACTTTATTATAAATATATTCTCAAATACCTTTCATTAGTTATAATTATTTGTTTTGTCTGGGGAGCAATGATTAGGGGAAAAAAATGGCTGCCGTCCTATTAGTACACACAGAACCTGTCCTAATCACACAGGAGGACAAGTTACTTCACAACACTGAGGTAAAAAGCTGCCTCATCCTCCTCTCCTACTTGTCATGGATTATGATCCTGAATACAGTTGATAAGAAATTTAGCCAAATCTCCAGGGAATTTAGTTAATGAGGAGACAGCAGAAGTACAGAGAAGACGGACAGGACAGACTGTGGTAATGTGGGGCTGTGGTAATGGAGACTCCATACAAGAGTAGCTGCTGCTCATTATCCACACCCCACACTCCTCATCTTCTCCATTCCCACAGAGATTCACCTGTATTCAGGATCATAATCCCTGACAAGCAGAGAGGAGGATGAGGCAGCTCTTTACCTCAGTGTTGTGAAGTAACTTGTCCTCCTGTGTGAATAGAACAGGCTTTGTGTGTACTGATAGGACGGCGGCCATTTTGTTTCTCCTAATGATTGCTCTCCTGAAAAAACGAGCCATTATAACTAATGAAAGGTATTTGAGAATATATTTATAATAAAGTAATATTTAAGTATTTTAATTTTCTTAATTCCCGGAGAACCCCTTTAATAGTTCACCCGTGTTTTCTGTAAAACCTTGTCTGACCCTTTATAATCTTTCATTTCTGGAAGGAAGAGACTGTGGGGGAAATTCAAACATGTTGAACGGTTGTTGGGTCTTTACAGATGGTTTGTGCCTGTTGTCAGTGTCCATCAGAAGTGATTCCAATAATGGACACTGGTTCCAGGCGTCTGCTGTGTAAAGCAGCAGGCACTCACTGGCTATGGTGCCTGCTCAGCTTCTGGGCAGGCACCATCTTTCAAGATTTGACATGTACGGCGGATGTCAGGAAGGGGTTAAAACATATGTAGTTTTCATTTGGTGGTTTAATTGACAGAGGTTTTGAATCCCCCCACAGTCTGGTCACCTGACCTTCTTCCTCAACATAAACCAGTACAGCCTGTGGTAGTAAGAATCTGATGATCACATGTTCAAGTCATCTGAGGGATAGGGAAGTTTAAAATAAAGCTAAAAAAATTAAACATATTAAAAATATATATAAAAAAAGCAAAAAGAAATTAGATTATAATCATCTTTCTTCATTTTACATATAAAAATAAACAAAATATTTAAAATACCTATTGTTATCACCACATCCGAAAACGCTTGAACTATTAAAATATAAAAAAAGGAGTAATTGCGGCTGTGCTCACCTGAAAGGACGCCACTTAGGAAAGCATGGACTGGAGCTGGAAACAAAAACTCCAAAAACAAGGGAAAGCTCCAGCTTCTCCAAAAAATGCCAATTCAAAGACCGCAATGACAATGTCATTGGATTAAGGATTTTAATCTGCACTAAGAAAATAAAGATTGTCATTTTTTGGAGAAGCTGGACCTTTTCCTTGTTTTCCATTAAAATATAAAAGCATTAATCCCATACGGTGAATGTCGTAACAAAGTCATAATGGCTAAGTCATCAAGTTTTTTTATTTTTTTTTTTTTTTTATTGCATTGCCTCTGCAAAAAATTGAACATGGGTATCTGAATATGGCAATGCAAAGAAACCTTTTTTATTTATTTATTTTTTTACTTTTACTTATTATATTAAGTATTAACTTTTTAAAAGGTAACAAACTATACAAATTTTGTATCGCTGTAATCCGCCCCACAGAACAGAGGTACAAGTTGTCCTGCAAAAAACAAGCCCTCTGTGAACAAAAAAGTAAAAAAGAAATTATAGAAAAAAGAAATGTTTTAGAAGCGGTTAATTGGCTGAAGGATAATGCTCATTTGTAGAGTCTGTTAACTTATGTCTGTACAATGACAACTGCTATATGTAACTGCATCTATTATTATACTGTTTATAAGGTGAGCAGTTTATTAGGTATTGGCTTCACAGCATCCTTTATTCCTTTATCCATGTTTCGTTGCCATACAGTGGCATCCGTCCACCATAGAGTTCCAAAAAAAAAAATTTTTGATGGACATGCAGGATACAAAAATGTGGTTTGCTGTGTTTTTGTATAATTTTTTTTTTTCTCTAATGTATACGTCAGAGGCTTAAAACGTGACATTACCCCACCCTAAGCAGTATGTGTTAGATTTTGTTGAATGTATAAATTTTGTGTTTCTTCTTAGATCTTCTGTCTTCACGGAGGTCTTTCTCCGTCTATTGATACGCTGGATCATATTCGTGCTTTGGATCGCTTACAAGAAGTTCCACATGAGGTAAAACTTTGTGAGGCTAAGGATCACTCTAGCAGCCACTTTGATTACTGTCGTCAAACAGCAATAACAAGCAGCCACTTAGTTGTCTGTAACATCTCTATAGGCGTGTCCTGCCCACTGTGAATCTAAGCCAAGGCTACTGGTCCTCCATCTTCAGTCTTAGGGCCCATTCACACGACCGTGTGAATGGGTCCATATCTATTCTGCAATTTTGCGGAATAGATGCAGCCCCATTCACTTCCATGCCGCGGCTCCGCATATAAAAATAGAACATATCCTATACTTGTCCGCAAGAGCAGACAAGTATAGGCATTTTCAATGGGGCGCCCGGCCGCGTGTTCCGAACGTTGCGGAACACGCGCCGGGTGGCACCCGTAGTATTGCGGACCCGCAAAACTACGGTGGTGTGAATGGGCCCTTAGGACATAGAATTGTAGCTCCTTCCATTGCTGTGATCTTTGCTACCTGAAGCAACGGCACATACGTTCTTGGCTAACAGTCAGCAGTGAATTGTGGTAAAGTTGCTAGGAAGGTTAAGTAGATTCCTTCACGTTCATTTTGACGGTAGTATTGTACTGAAGTTATCTGATAAATATTGGTGGGGTGTGTTACATATTAATAAGGTGGTGTCCAGTGTCTTCTAAAAATGTAGGGAAGAGCGAAACATGAACAGAATTTGAGCCCTGAATGCTTGCTCATCTAATGTGGGCAGGGCTCGTCCTCCCCTATATAATACCTTGTACATGGTCACAGACAATGATGCTGCTATAATGTTTAAAAATGAAATGCAGTTAACACCATTGTATTAATCCTCCAGGGGCCAATGTGCGACCTTTTGTGGTCTGATCCAGATGATCGTGGTGGTTGGGGCATTTCCCCCCGAGGTGCTGGCTACACTTTTGGGCAGGATATTTCTGAAACCTTTAACCATGCCAATGGACTCACTTTGGTGTCACGTGCTCATCAGCTTGTAATGGAGGTATGTCTGGAAGAACTATCCTTAATAAATTACTATCTGTATGGCTTAGTAGTGGACATGGTGTAAAAAGTCCATCAGTTTCTACCAAAGTGTTGCTTTAAACGATGCCCCGATATTTGACATGACATGTCCCAGGAAATGAAGGCTGGAGAAGTCCAGTAACACAAACGGCTAACATTGAGATCAGAAATATGAATGATTCCTGGATATAAGGGGACGTGACAGATTTGTTGCAGAATTTTCTGCGGCTGTCTTATTCATCTGGATAGAGCTTGCGGAAATCCATACACATGCTTCAATAATAATCCCATTGAGATGTAAGGAACGGATTTTCAGTCTCGGAAAATCCACCTCCTCCCCGCATTCTCTAAGCATTCAGAGGACATTCAAATAATTTTTTATTTTTGTACTAGTATTACATCAGTCTATTCTTTTCCAGGGCTACAACTGGTGTCATGACAGGAATGTGGTTACCATTTTCAGCGCACCTAATTATTGTTATCGTTGTGGAAATCAGGCAGCTATAATGGAACTGGATGACACCTTAAAATACTCCTTGTAAGTAGCTTTATGTAACTTGCCTTGTGTGTGTAATCAAGATGTAAATGTGTAAATCATTGTACAGATTGGTGGTCTAGGAACCTTCTGGATAGCCTACACCAGGGGCGTTGCTAAGGTCTGAAAACATCCGGGGCACAAGCCCACTGTGTTGAAATGTGCATAGACGTCTATTATGATGGAATGCAAAACAGAATGCCCCCCCCCCAGCGTACAATCCCACACAGCTGCCCCCCCTTCCTCCATCATACAATCCCACCTCATAGAATTGTCTGCCCCTCCACAGGATTCACATCTACCTCTCAGGCAGACAGATCCTCTCTCCCTTCTCACTGCTATAAAGGCTGCTGAGCAGCCATCCATAACCTTCCTACTGCAGAGCGCGCCGGCTCATGATAGTGTGACATCCGGAGGTCCTTCCCCAGTGAGTGAAGTGAACTAAGCTGAGCCAGCCCAGGAGAATCAATGTAACATAAGCTCAGCTCATGCTTGATAGAGGTAATATCGCAGTGAAGCACTGCGCAGCTGCCAGTCTCTACCACTCCCAAGGTTCGGGGCAGTGGCAGTTTGATTCGGGGCCCTGGCCCCAGATAAAATGCCATAGCGACGCCCCTGGCCTACACCCTGGGGAATGCCTAGCCCTTTTTCAGTCCTAATTAAATAAGATGTGCAACCCTTTAAGGGTGCTTAATGCCTTATGGGCACACCTCTAAAGGGCCCTTTACATGGGACAGGAATCTGCCAGATAATCGCTAATGAGTGTTGATAAGAATGCTTGTTAGAGATTATCTGGCAGTGTAAAGGCTCCGTTCATTGGGTAATAGTCGTTTGGCGGCAGCAGATCATGCTGTGTAAACAGCCCTTTCTGCCGGCAAACAACGAATCTGCATGGGGACGAGCGATGCCGTACTGTGGAGAAGATTGCTGCATGTAAATGCAGCGCTCTTACCTGCTGATGAGCAGGTGATTGCCAGGAAGGAACGCTTCCTTACCGACAATTGCCTGCTGTATATCCCCTTCTAAAGGGACCTTTAGTTATTGAGTTCAGGTCTTTCATTCAACCCCATTGTCACAGGTGTATAAAATCCAGCACTAACCATGCAGTCTGCCTTTACAAACATTTGTGGAAGAATAGGTCATTCTAAAGGGCTCACTGAATCTGTGTGTTACTGTATTGCAACAAGGCAGTTTGTGAAATTTCTTCCCTACTAAATATTCTGCAATTAACTATGAGTGGTATTATTCTAAAATGGAAGCATTTATGGACCACAGCATGAAGTCATGTGGTAGATGCCACGTAAAATTACACAGCAGGGGACACCAAATGCTGAGGCGCATAGTAAATCAAAGTCACCAACGCTCTGCTGACTCAAAAACTGCCAGTCCCAGACCTCCTCTGACATTGTCAGCACAAAAACTGTGCCTTGGAGCTTCATGACGTGGGTTTCCATGGCTGAGCAGCATCATGCAAGCCTTGCATCATTAAACAAGAACTCTCTCAAAAAATTTATTCTCTGACCTGTTAGAAAGGTGCATGATATAATCTGTAGTGAATGTCATTTTCTTATCAGTGACTGTTTCTGTGAGTAAAAACCTCTCTTCTTATTGTAGCTGGGTCATGTGACCAACTCCCTGACCTCCAACTGACCCAGGACAGAAAGCCAGTAACTGCTCTATTCATTCCTATGGGAGCCTCACTTTCAGTCTCATAGGAATAATAGAGAATTAGACTTCCTGTCCACACATAAGTCTATGTGTGAGTTGGTGGGTCTAATTGCTGGTCACATGACACAATAAGAAACTTCAAGATAATAGAAGTCAAAAATTCAGCTACTGGTAAGAAAATGACATTCACTACAGATTACATCATGTACATTTCTAGCAGGACATGGAATACAATTTTTGTCGGGAGTTCTTCTTTAAGCACAATGCCAGGTGTCATATGTAGAGTTGTAAAGCATGCCTCTGATGGACTCTGGAACAGTGGAAACCTGTTCTCTGGAGTGATGAACGCCACTTCTCTATCTGGAAGTCTGGGTTTAGAAATTTTACCATAAATTGCACTGGTTTTTGCCCAAGCAGCTTGAGCAAGTGAAGCAAACTGAAGCTGTGTTCTTAATCTTTACAAGTTGTGCAGTCAGAAAAGGCATGGCAAAAGCATAGTCATTTCTGTTAATAACACATGCAAGTCTCGTCTGTGCAACATAAATCGCGACAAGTTTGAGCACCCTTATCTGCACATTTGATATCTCCATCACAAGTTGCCCTTGTTATATGAAGAGCATATACAGTATAGATGTTATAACATAATTATACACACTTTAACCGCTTAACACATAATCATGTACAGTGATGAGAAAAGACTAAATACATCCTCTTTTGAATCCTATAGTTTATGTATCAGGATAAAATAGAAAAAAAAAAAAACAAATCCTGGTCTTCTTCTAAGTTATTAGAAGAGATTCCACAATTTCTTTTATTCAGCAAACCTGAAGCCTAAATGGAATCCATTTGGTGATGAACAATGCTTTCTCTATCATGGAGTGCCATGTCACAAGGTAAAAGTGACAACTTGGTGTCAACCAAACATTGAAATGTTGAGTCCATGGCCAGGAAACTCCCCATAAGCTCACTGAGAAGCTGTTATCAATCCTCAAAAAATGGTGGACAAATGAAAACACCGAAATTGTGATTAGAATCTAAGCACTGATTAGACAAGAATGGTTTGTCAGGATTTGGCCCAGAAGCTGATATCCAGCATGCCTGGGTGATTTGCAGAAGTCTTGAAAAAGAAGGTTCAACACTGGAAATACGAGGGGGACATTTATCAAATCTGCTCCATCAGTTTTGTGGCAGCTTTTGGTGAGGCTCGCCACTTTCAGAAGCCGAGTGAAAAGTTTGGTGGGATAACCGATTAGGACACTTGTGTCTGATTTATGACGTGTGACTTTTTAAAAAGTTGTATCTCCACGACAGGCAACCCCTCTCCGTACTTTTACCCACAGTGGCAAAACCACATCACAGTTGCGCCAAATTAAAAAAAAAAAAATAAAAAAATCCATCTTCATAAATTTAGAGCAGGTGCATAAAGCATTTCCAGTCTTAAAAAATGTTCTTAAACACATTGATAAATTCCCCGGAGTCTTTGAATACATTTGTCAATAAAAGTTATACTTGTGAAAAGCTTATAATTGTACTTAAGTATACCATAGAAACATCTAGCAAAAAGATCTAAAACACTGAAGCAGCAAACTTTGTGAAAACCAGAAACTGTCAGTTTCCAAGCTTTTGGCCATGACTGGCCATTTTCACATACAGCTCCTGCCCTTTGGTCTACTTTTTGTTATACTGTATAATGACAGTGTAATTTGTCATGTAGCGGTGTTTGTCTAATTTTAGTACCTTCTGAGGATCAGATATTTTTATGTCCTTATACAGAAAACCATAGTCTTCAGATAGGATTTACATTGTATTTCTTATGATTAGGGATGAGCGAATCGACTTCGGATGTTTCATCCGAAGTCGATTCACATAAAACTTCATTAGAATACTGTATGGTGCAAGCACTCTGCAGAGTATTAGAATGTATTGGCTCAGATGAGCCAAAGTTATTGCTTCGAGAAGTCTCGCAAGACTTCGGGTAACAACTTGAAAAATAAATTTCTACTGTTAAAAACCAGTTCCCGAACTCTTGTTTGGTTCCAAGGTACCTGGATCCTGGTCATTTAACCCCTCAGATGTCAATAGTGACCATGGCATCTCAAGGGTTTGACAGTCTTACATTATCAGACGGAGTCAAAAGCATGCCCTTTTGTCCTCTGGCTAGTATATGTTAGATGTTAGTATACTGCAAAAAAAAGAAAATGTCATCATTGGAGCTTCCCTGATGGTTTGCCTGGTGACTTCTCTGAGGTAACAATATTGGATGCTGCAGAGTTACAGTAGGTGACACAATCAGGGCATGTGTTGCTATACTGAGGGGGCGGTATAGAGCGTATAGGCAATGTATCACACTGTATGCATACTTGATTGTATATGTCGGAAGCCCTCCTGCTCTATATACCTCTGACAGAAGGCTTGAAACTGAATGTGAACTGACCCTCAGATAAAGTCTTTATTTCCCAGGAGTTCAGAAAACAGACCTCTGGGTGACATTCACTTTTTTTTTTTTTTGCTGTAACTAGGGTAGCCATAGGAGCCCCAGTAACAAACACAGCCCCCTGTTGTGACATTAATCACCGGCAGAGCTGATTTGCTAAGAACCAGCAGCTCTGCCAAGCCAGAGGGGCACACAATGATCCTGTGTGGGTCTAATAGCACACACTGAGCGCTATGTAGGCCAGAAAAATAACACATAAGCAAGCAACTTGTTTCCTCACCTCTGCCTGATAGCTCGGCACTTGAGCTGTGCCACACGTTTACAGTGGCCTAGGTTCAAAGCCCTGGACCATATGCCTGTGGCCCATGGTCCTAAACAGGTGAGACTTTTTAGACAGACTTAAAGGGGCTATCCAGAATTGTATAAACTGCTGCAAGTGTTTTAAAGTAATATATATATAGTTGTCTCCACAGCTTTTTCCTGACACTTTACATTGCTTGCCTGCAAGTATTGTCTTAAATAATTTTTTTTTCCTCCCACAGTCTCCAGTTTGATCCTGCTCCTCGGCGTGGAGAGCCGCATGTTACTCGACGCACTCCTGATTATTTCCTATAAGCAATCTCTACACATTGCCTTCATCTGTGCAATTATACTTGGCATTGAAACAATATACATTTGTCTATATACATATAGACATGCAAACCAACTAATGAAAACCAAAATAACGGAAACATCAAGAATCTGCTTTTACTTCACCCTGTCCTTACTGTCCTGATTACACTTTTCATTTCCCCAGTTTATATCCCCAAATAAGCTAAAACACCGCCATCACGGACCAAAATGTGCCATACTGTTGATAAAGCATTTAGCACAATTTGAGACTACGGATTTGAATATAAAACGCATAGCCAGTCCTTTAGTCACTTTGCCTGCTGTATTTGTATAAGTTATGTTTCCTACTGAACTGTGTAAACAGTTGGTACAGGGGAAGTTGCAAGGCCTTTACCACCCCCTTCGCACCTACTTTGTAAATTTTAGTTTTAGTGATCAGCTGGCATGACAGATACCATTTGGAGTTATTTTTAAGAAAATGCACAAGCTAACCATCCACCGGTTATTTTTATTTTTTTTTTTTTTTTTTAAAAAGTACAGCTATATTGGACAGATTTGACCTGAGTGTTTGCCATAACATTAATGTACGTTTTTCTGTATATTTGTCAAGAAAGTGCTTGCTGCTCCTTTGGTGTATTTGAACAAATAAACTTTCAATTGTAGACCTCCAACATGTGTCGTGAGTACTTCTAAGAGGGGAAAAACTGCTGGAAGCATGGACCCTTCAGTGTCTAATAATAAAAGTAGAATCTAGAGGAGGGATGCCCAACCTGTGGCCCTCCAGCTTTTGCAAATCTACAACTCCCAGCATGCCCTGATAGCTGTTGGCCAGTGACAGCTAACCTCTGGCCCTCCAACTCCTAAGATGCACACTTGCTTGGCTGTTCTCAGAACTCCATAGAAATGAATGGAGCATGCTGGGAGTTGTAGTTTCACCACAGCTGGAGTGCCAGAGGTTAGCCATCACTGCTGTAGGCTGTCCAGGCATGATGGAAGTTGTAGTTTTGCAAAGCTGGAGGGACACAGTTTGGGCTTCCCTGATCTACAGCGACCATTCAACTCGCTTGTCTATGGCAGTGAAATATGTGTATTGTATTGGAGGATGCTCACTGTACAGGTGCAGTGGACTTCACTCCCCTCACAATACAGTGCTATTTCTATGTTTAATTTACCATATACTTCCACATTATGAACATCACCCTCTAGTGCAGGGATCAGCAAGCTCCGGCACTCCAGCTGTTCTGAAACTACAACTCCCAGAATGCTTCATTCACTTCTATTGGAGCTGAACAAGTGGGAATGCTGGGAGTTGTAGTTTCTCAGCAGCTGGAGTTCCAAAGGTTGCTGACCCATGCTCTGGCATTACAGGTTCTATGTATTAAGCCTCATGCACATGACTGTAATATCAATCTGCATCCTGCAAAAAATGTGTATTGACTGCAGACTCATTCATTTCTAAGGCATTGCATAAATGCGGACAGCACACTGATGACAACCGAGCGCTGTGCGCATCCATGCTGCAAATTATAGAACAGATCAAATTGTCTGTTTTGCAAACAAGAATAGGCATTTCTACAATGGGCCCCCCCCCCCGAAAAGTGCAGGATGCGCACAGACCGCAAAAACGATACAGTCGTGGCCTTAGGCTGTATTCATACGACAAGGAAAAATAGACTGAGAACAGTGGCAAAAAAGCAGAACACCGAAGTTTTGCCATGATGTTGCAGAATTCACAACTTGATCACATTGTGCAAATATATCCTTAGAGCTGGCCTTTCCATTCACAGATTTATTAAAAAATGCAAATGTACAAATGGTAGACCACATTAAGATCTAAGATACAGCTTGCATTCTTGTGGACCGTAGCCAATGTATTCCTATGACTGTAGCTCTGGTCAAATAAGTTATACTACAAAAACTCTTAGGGTATGGCCACACTGTAAAAATGAAACTCTAAAAACAATTACGGAATAGCATTTTTTTTCCACAGTTGCCCAAAATTTTTTTATGAAAGGTAACAAAATTCACACGATGTACCCCAAAATGATACCATCTAAAAAATACACACCCAGATAAAACAATCCTTCACATGGCTATGTGGATGCATGAGCAAAAGGTATGGCTTTTGAAATGCAGGGATAAATGGGAGGAAAAGGGTTGTCCACCATAAAAAAAAAAAAATAAAGTGCCCCAGACAATAACTAGAGATGAGCAAATTTCATGTTATGAAATTTGTTCACGCTTCGTTTGGTGGTAAAAGGTGAATTGCGTTGCGTTATGGTCCGTGGTAACGGAATCCATAACGCAGTTCACCTTTTACCACCAAAGAGTGAACGATTTCAAACTATGAAATTCGCTCATCTTTAACAGTAACTAAAGCCAAGAGGTGTTTGTATCATGACAGATATACTGTGTAAGGAAAAAAACACAATGCAGCAGCACTCTGCAAACCAAATAAAGTACAATAATGCTATAGTAATAGAAAACATTCTGGTGCTAATGCTATGCTTATTTTGCAAAAGTGAGATTCTTGGCAAATACATTTTGTACAAAATTATTTGGGCCCGTCTGCCAAACGTCAAGGCGATCTATTTAAGACGGGAACCTAACACTAATTCCTACCTGTTATGTGCCATAATGGTCACCATAAAATTCAGGGAGTGCAGGTTCCACATGCATGCTGGGTCCACTCTGCCTTTACCATTTTTTGGTGCCTTAAAGGCCTCCATTAAATCCAGGGATGCAGGTATTAATATTTGCCATGTATTTCCATCTCAATTTTGCAAAATAAGTAGTACTAGCGCCAGAATATTTTCTATGACTATGGCATTATTGTACGTTTGTGTTCAGAGTGCTGTTGCATTGTGTTTTTTTCCTTAGTGTTTTTAGCCATGGCAGTGTGCACCTGCACATTAGGAGGTGCTGACTGACCACCCCCCCCCCCTTTTTTTTTTTTTTTTTTTTTTTTTGGTAGATATACTGTGTATATATCTGTTTTCTAATGTGTTTTCTCTCCTGTTGATGAGAGACTGTGTGGGTGGAGCAGCTGCAAAGTAAAAGTAAAAATCCCTCTGAATCTTCAGAGGAGCGGTCACATGATATCCCTGGACAACTGTGATACCATATAGATAACAGCACCTCAGGTGTCATTTCATCAGTGCTTCCGACCTCATGCACATGACCATAGCCTGTCTGTGCCGATATTGTGGCCCAAGAACAGGGGGTCCACAAAATACGGGCACGGATCGGAAGCGCTACGGAGTGCTTCTGTGGGTTTTCTGTCTGTGCCTCTGCACGTGAATAGCGGACACATGGTCAGTGACCATGCATTGCGGACCGCAATATGTGTGTATATATTTTTATATATCTCTAATATATAAAGCTGTGTGTATGTCCGCTAAAGGAATCCGCACTGTAGCATTTTACAATCACGAAATTTGGCACACAGGTACGTCATGTGTCCGGGAAGGTTTTAGACCGTATCCGCCTTCTAGTACGTACCGTTCCTGAGAGATTCCCAAAAAATGCATTAGCCAATAGAAGCCTGCAGGTCTTTCTCTTCATATCCCAACTGTCATACACACAGTCACATGTCCCTTATCAGCCAATAAACGCTCGTAGGTCCTTAGTCTCCACATACACAGTTTTACACCAGGTTTCCATAACAACCCAGCTGCTGTGGATGACACTGTTAAGGGACCGGAGTGCTGTGGAGGTCACAGTTAAGACTTAAAAACCCCACCCCCAGTTAAGCAATGCCCCCCCCACTCCACAGCCGATGGGGATTGAAAAAATGAAGGTAAAAAATCAACTTCTGTCAGCTGCAGGGGTGGGGAGGGAGGGTGACTTTCTCCCTGCAGCTCACCCTCAGACAGTAGTGCTGCTGTCTGACAGTGAGCTGTTCAAAAGGACATCCCTGTGTCCATCCAGGCCCTGTGCCGGACAGAGGACAGGGAGTCTGAAAGCTGGACTGTCTGGCCTAAAACCGGACCTCTGGTCACCCTAGGGACAGGCTGTGGGGAGGTCACAGTTAAGGGAATGGTCCGCTATGGAAATCCTTGATAAGGGGCAGATTGCTGTAGAGGCCACTGTCAAGGGGGCGGAGTGTTGTGGAAATCACTGTTAAAGAGATGGGGTACTGTGGAGGTCAGTGCTAAAGGGGGGGGGGGCGCTGTGCAGGTCTTTAAGGGGGCAGCGAACAGTGGAGATCACAGTTAAGGGGACAGTCCGCTATGGAGGTCAGTGTTAAGGGGTGGGGTGCTGTAGAGGTCACTGTTAAGGCGGCAGAGTGTTGTGAAGGTCACATTTTAAGGGAACGGAGCTCTGTGGAGGTCACTTAACAAGACTGGGTATGGTGGAGGTCACTAATAAAGGGGTGGTTGCTGTGGAGGTCACTGTTAAGGGAGGAGGGGACTGTAAAGGCCACAATTAAAGGGGCAGCAGGGTACTGTGAGGTCACTATTAAGGGAGCGGGGGTACTGCGGAGGTCTCTGTTCAGGGGGTGTGGCTTAGCAGGTCCACAGCATGGTGGTAGTGGAGGGGGGTCAGGGAGATGGACCGAGTAGAGACTCCAGTACTTCTTACAGCCAACGTCTGACAAGAATCAGCTGTTTGTAGAGAGGGAACAAGCAGCTGATTCCTGTCAGAGTTGGAGCAGGGAGCCGGCCACTAACAGGAGCAGACTGCACATGCGCTGCTCTTACAGAGTAGGAAGAGCAGCGCAGGTGCAGCTACACTACAGCCTTGGACAAACTCGCTCTCGAGCTCCTTCATGTCTCATGCAGCCATGAACATACTCGGCTGCAAGGTAGATAAGGGCTCAGGGGGCATGGCTTAAAATGGAAGAAAAGCAGGCAGATGTTTGTAATAAAGTATATTAGGGACTTAATTTTATCCCTACGTCCTATTACAGCACCAGGAGAGAGGGTCACGCCCCCGGGACAGGAAACCCACAGGTATAAATTTTTAGGTGAGCCTCCCCTTCTTCAGTGGTTTCCTGTCCTGGAGGACAGCCTACAAGAGTGTTTGTTGTTTTTATGGGGAGTAGTTTCTCCCTGGATGTTGGGCTGGCTGAGCTGAGGTGTGCACCGGGTGATGTCCCAGCTACACACACCTTGAATACGGGGAGCGCCACAGCGAGACTCACCAGGAGAAGGAGCAGAGCATGGTGCGGCGTCCTTCCGGGCGGCAGGCAAGAGGGGGGCGGAGCTTAGAGGAGTGCGCTTTTTCTAATCCCCCAGCAGCAGTGACGCGCGGTATGCGCCTTCTACAAAACAGGAAGCGAATTTACGCTGGCGTCCTTACCATCTGAAGTTTCCTGCAGCTCAGCCATAAGCCTTCCTCAAGGATTTTTGCCAGGACCTGCCAAATCCTGAGGTTTTAAAAGGTTTCCAGCATGGAGAGTTCTGGAGAGACCCCTAAGGAGCCAGTGACCTCCTTACCTGTGGATAAGCCCAAAAAAGCATCTGCCAAAACAAGACATAAGGAATGTGGGCTTTGTAGAACTAAGCTAGCACCCTCCTATTCAAAAGCCCTATGTAGGACATGTATAGAAAATACCATAGCAGAGAATTCCCCTTCTATGGTAAAATGTATGAAGAAAATGATTCGGGAAGAGGTGACTAGTTCACTATTATCCATAAGGATCTTCGGCATAGATCTAGACATTCGAGGGTTAAATCTTTGTTGTCAGTTCTTGATTCAGACCATTCCAGTTCAGAGGCTGAGATGGAAAGTGGAGAGTTAGATTCTGGTTCCTCCTCTTCAGATGAAGAGGGAGGGGGTCAGACCCTTCTTTCCGATCCATGATGTGGATCAGTTAGTCAAAGCGGTCCGAGCTACAATGAACATTGAAGACGCAAAGGAGATAAGGTCTATTCAGGATATTATGTTTGAGGGGTTAGAATCCAAAAAGAGAAGAACTTTTTTATACATAAAAATGTGTCAGCTATGATTGATAAAGAGTGGAAGCATCCGGACAAAAGGAGCTTTGTTCCGGGTTCTGTTAAAAGAAAATATCCATTCTCAGAAGGAGAATGCAGTTTTTGGGATAAAGCCCCTAAAATAGATGTCCCGATAGCTAAAGTGTCTCGTAAGTCTTCTTTACCATTTGACGATCTCGGTCAATTAAAAGACCCTATGGACATTAAGCAGATAGTTTTCTAAGGAAAACTTGGGAATCTGTGGGAGCTGTGTTCAAGCCAAACATTGCTTCCACATGCACCTCCAGGGCTCTTATTCTCTGGTTAAAACAGTTAGAAGAACAAATTAGAGATAGAGCCCCGAGGGATAAAATTTTAGAGTCTTTGTGCTAGAGCCTCCTCTATGGCAAATTCGGCCCATAGGGCACTATGGTTAAGGAACTGGTCAGGGGATGTAGCGTCTAAGAGTCGTTTGTGTGGTATCCCATGTGAAGGAAAATTTCTATTCGGTTTGGCACTGGATGATATATTGGAGAATGCGGGAGATAGGAAAAAGGGGTTTCCCACTACCTTCCGTAGGCAGGATTTCTCTTTTCAGAGGGGCAGAAAGTTCAGGGAAAAACAAATTAGTCTGAATAAAAAAGGTGACAAGTGGAAGTTCTCCAAAGCTAGAGCCAGTGGCTTTCTTTTCAAAAATTGAGCCTCAGACTCTGCAAATAAAAAGAGCCCACAATGACGCCAGAGTAGGAGGAAGACCGGTACTTTCTCCCAGCCTGAACAAAAATATCCAACAGTTCCTGGATTCTGAGTTCTCTAAGGGAAGGGTTCAAAATAGATCTATAGTTTTCTCCTCCAGAAAAATTTGTCGTTACCAAAATAAGTCGTTCATGTCAGGATCCACTAGAAAAAGAAGTAATGAGTCGTCTTCAAAAAGGTGCCATCATTCCTTGCCCTGCAGAAGAAGAAAGTTCGGGCTTTTATTCCACTCTTTTTCTGGTTACAAAACCAAATGGGGAGTATAGAACTATTATAAATCTAAAATATTTGAACAAATATCTCAATTACAGACGATTCAAGATGGAAACTATAAAATCAGTGGTGGACCTTTTATATGGAGGTTGTTTCATGCCAGTATTGGACATAAAGGATGCCTACTATCATCTGCCGATTTACCCGAGGCATCAGAAGTATCTCAGAGTGGCACTGATGTTTCAAGGACAAATAAGACATTTTCAGTTTCAGGTACTACCCTTCGGAATTGCCATGGCTCCGAGAATATTTACCAAACTAATCTCGGACATGGCAGCACACATAAGGGAAAGGGACATACTATTCGTCCCTTATTTAGACAATTTCTTGATTATAGCTCCATCAAAACAAAGCTGTGTCTTTCAGGTCCAGCAGGTGAAGGAAATATTATCATCCCTAGGATGGATCCTGAACGAGCAGAAGTCGAGACCTATTCTGGTAACGAGGCAGAAATTCCTGGGGATTATTTTAGACTCGACGGTTCAAAGGTCCTTTCTGTCCCAAGAAAAAATCCAGAAGGTAACTTCAGTGGTCGGGGCCTTGATAAGCAATCCTCGAGTCACTATAAGGAAGGGAATGTCGGTCTTGGGGACTCTGACCTCCTGTATTCCGGCAGTCCAATGGGCCCAGGTGCATGGCAGAGCCCTTCAGTGGGAGCTTCGGGTAGCTTGGTCAGGGAAATCAAGGGATCTAGACAATAAAATTGTTGTCTCAAACCAAACATGTCGGGCCTTAACATGGTGGGGTCCCTTGGAGGATTCTAAATCCTCTGAAAATCATCATGGACGCCAGCCCTTGGGGCTGGGGAGCTCATGTGGGGGACTCCCTGTATCAAGGTTTGTGGGAATCCCAGACCTGGGACAATTCTTCAAATCTGAAAGAATTGTGGGCTGTTTTGAAAGTACTCCAGAAGATCCTTCCTCAGATCAAAGTCTGTCACATAAGAATTTTGTCAGACAATGGTTCCGTAGTAGCTTACCTGAATCATCAGGGAGGTACTCGTTCAGAGGCCTTAGGGAACCTAGCGGTCCAGATTTTTTCACTTGTAGAGGGGAGAGCCTTTTCCCTGTCAGCCCTCCACATCAAGGGGACGGAAAATTGGAAAGCAGATTTTTTGAGTCGTCATTCTCTAGACCAGAGGGAATGGTCACTGAATCGTTCAGTTTTTTTGAAGATTGTAGATCTTTGGGGTCTTCCCAGAGGCGTAGCTAGAGGTTCAGCACAGGGGGGGCGAAACATACTTGAGTGGGCCCCCCACTTATTGGCTTCCCAAACGCACGTTTCCAACTTCACAGGCACATACTACTAGTTGTGGTTATAATATTGTATTAGAAAGATTACTATATAAACTGCTAGATCATCTATGCTGCTAAGTACAGTACAATAGACTTTCTACATACCCTACTCTAAATACTCTACCACATAATGCAGTGAAATATAGGAGTAATAGGAGTAAAAAACAAGAGGACTCCTATGTTAAAGGAAACCTGTCCACAGTTTTACATCACTAAACTAACAGTCCCCTGCCCCCATCAGACCTCAGATCATCAGAATGTGCCCCCCATCAGACCTCAGATCAGTGTATTGTGCCCCATCAGACCTCAGATCAGCAGAATATGCCCCCATCAGACCTCACATCAGCCTACTGTGCCCCCATCAGACCTCAGATCAGCGTATTGTGCCCATCAGACCTCACATCAGCCTACTGTGCCCCATCAGACCTCACATCGCGTATTGTGCCCCATCAGACCTCAGATCAGCGTATTGTACCCCATCAGACCTCAGATCAGCAGAATGTGCCCCCATTAGTCCTCACATCAGCCTACTGTGCCCCCATCAGACCTCAGATCAGCGTATTGTGCCCCCATCAGACCTCCGATCAACAGAATGTGCCCCCATCAGACCTCAGATCAGCGTATTGTGGCCACATCAGACTCAGATCAGCATATTGTGCCCCATCAGACCTCAGATCAGCAGAATGTGCCCCCATCAGACCTCAGATCAGCGTATTGTGCCCCATCAGACCTCAAGATCAGCGTACTGTGCCCCCATCAGACCTCAGATCAGCGTACTGTGCCCCCATCAGACCTCAGATCAGCGTACTGTGGCCCCCATCAGACCACAGATCAGCGTATTGTGCCCATCAGACCTCAGATCAGCGTATTGTGCCCAATCAGACCTCAGATCAGCGTACTGTGCCCCCATCAGACCTCAGATCAGCCTATTGTGCCCCCATCAGACCTCAGATCAGCGTATGTGCCCCCATCAGACCTCAGATCAGCGTTATTGTGCCCCCCATCAGACCTCAGATCAGCGTATTGTGCCCCATCAGACCTCAGATCAGCGTATTGTGCCCCCCATCAGACCTCAGATCAGCGTATTGTGCCCCCATCAGACCTCAGATCAGCGTATTGTGCCCCATCAGACCTCAGATCAGCGTATTGTGCCCCATCAGACCTCAGATCAGCAGTACTGTGCCCCCATCAGACCTCACATCAGCCTACTGTGCCCCATCAGACCTCAGATCAGCGTATTGTGCCCCCATCAGACCTCAGATCAGCAGATTGTGCCCCATCAGATGTGCCCCCATCAGACCTCAGATCATTGTGCCCCCATCAGACCTCAGATCAGCAGACTGTGCCCCATCAGACCTCAGATCAGCCTACTGTGCCCCCATCAGACCTCAGATCAGCAGTACTGTGCCCCCATCAGACCTCCAGATCAGCCTACTGTGCCCCCATCAGACCTCAGATCAGCGTATTGTGCCCCATCAGACCTCAGATCAGCGTATGTGCCCCCATCAGACCTCAGATCAGCAGAATGTGCCCCCATCAGACCTCATATCAGCCTACTGTGCCCCATCAGACCTCAGATCAGCGTATTGTGCCCCCCATCAGACCTCAGATCAGCAGTATTGTGCCCCATCAGACCTCAGATCAGATATTGTGCCCCCATCAGACCTCAGATCAGCAGTATGTGCCCCATCAGACCTGATCAGCCTACTGTGCCCCATCAGACCTCAGATCAGCGTATTGTGCCCCCATCAGACCTCAGATCAGATCAGATTGTGCCCCCCATCAGACCTATCAGCCTACTGTGCCCCCATCAGACCTCAGATCAGCGTATGTGTCCCCATCAGACCTCAGATCAGCGTATTGTGCCCCCATCAGACCTCAGATCAGCAGTATTGTGCCCCCATCAGACCTCAGATCAGCAGACTGTGCCCCCATCAGACCTCAGATCAGCTACTGTGCCCCATCAGACCTCAGATCAGCATATTGTGCCCCCATCAGACCTCAGATCAGCAGTACTGTGCCCCCATCAGACCTCAGATCAGCGCCTATTGTGCCCCATCAGACCTCAGATCAGCGTATTGTGCCCCCATCAGACCTCAGATCAGCAGTATTGTGCCCCCATCAGACCTCAGATCAGCCTATTGTGCCCCATCAGACCTCAGATCAGCGTATTGTGCCCCCATCAGACCTCAGATCAGCGTATTGTGCCCCCATCAGACCTCAGATCAGCAGTATTGTGCCCCCATCAGACCTCAGATCAGCAGTATTGTGCCCCATCAGACCTCAGATCAGCAGTATGTGCCCCCATCAGACCTCACATCAGCCTACTGTGCCCCATCAGACCTCAGATCAGCGTATTGTGCCCCATCAGACCTCAGATCAGCAGTATTGTGCCCCCATCAGACCTCAGATCAGCCTACTGTGCCCCCATCAGACCTCAGATCAGCGTATTGTGCCCCATCAGACCTCAGATCAGCAGTATTGTGCCCCCATCAGACCTCAGATCAGCAGTACTGTGCCCCATCAGACCTCAGATCAGCCTACTGTGCCCCCATCAGACCTCAGATCAGCATATTGTGCCCCCATCAGACCTCAGATCAGCAGTATTGTGCCCCCATCAGACCTCAGATCAGCAGTATTGTGCCCCCATCAGACCTCAGATCAGCCTACTGTGCCCCATCAGACCTCAGATCAGCGTATTGTGCCCCCATCAGACCTCAGATCAGCAGTATTGTGCCCCATCAGACCTCAGATCAGCAGTATGTGCCCCCATCAGACCTCAGATCAGCTACTGTGCCCCATCAGACCTCAGATCAGCGTATTGTGCCCCCATCAGACCTCAGATCAGCGTATTGTGCCCCCATCAGACCTCAGATCAGCAGTATTGTGCCCCCATCAGACCTCAGATCAGCCCTACTGTGCCCCCATCAGACCTCAGATCAGCGTATTGTGCCCCATCAGACCTCAGATCAGCAGTATTGTGCCCCCATCAGACCTCAGATCAGCAGTATTGTGCCCCATCAGACCTCAGATCAGCAGTATTGTGCCCCCATCAGACCTCAGATCAGCCTACTGTGCCCCCATCAGACCTCAGATCAGCATATTGTGCCCCCATCAGACCTCAGATCAGCAGTATGTGCCCCCATCAGACCTCAGATCAGCCTACTGTGCCCCATCAGACCTCAGATCAGCGTATTGTGCCCCATCAGACCTCAGATCAGCAGTGTCCCCATCAGACCTCATCAGCAGATGTGCCCCATCAGACCTCAGATCAGCCTATGTGCCCCATCAGACCTCAGATCAGTATTGTGCCCCCATCAGACCTCAGATCAGCGTATTGTGCCCCCATCAGACCTCAGATCAGCAGTATTGTGCCCCCATCAGACCTCAGATCAGCCTACTGTGCCCCCATCAGACCCTCAGATCAGCGTATTGTGCCCCCATCAGACCTCAGATCAGCAGTATTGTGCCCCCATCAGACCTCAGATCAGCAGTACTGTGCCCCCATCAGACCTCAGATCAGCCTACTGTGCCCCATCAGACCTCAGATCAGCGTATTGTGCCCCATCAGACCTCAGATCAGCGTATTGTGCCCCCATCAGACCTCAGATCAGCAGTACTGTGCCCCCATCAGACCTCACATCAGCCTACTGTGCCCCATCAGACCTCAGATCAGCGTATTGTGCCCCCATCAGACCTCAGATCAGCAGTATTGTGCCCCCCATCAGACCTCAGATCAGCAGTATTGTGCCCCATCAGACCTCAGATCAGCAGTACTGTGCCCCCATCAGACCTCAGATCAGCCCTACTGTGCCCCATCAGACCTCAGATCAGTATTGTGCCCCCATCAGACCTCAGATCAGCCTGTGCCCCCATCAGACCTCATCAGTGCCCCCATCAGACCTCAGATCAGCGTATTGTGCCCCCATCAGACCTCAGATCAGCAGACTGTGCCCCCATCAGACCTCATCAGCAGCATGTGCCCCCATCAGACCTCATATCAGCCTACTGTGCCCCATCAGACCTCAGATCAGCGTATTGTGCCCCCATCAGACCTCAGATCAGCATATTGTGCCCCCATCAGACCTCAGATCAGCAGACTGTGCCCCCATCAGACCTCATATCAGCCTACTGTGCCCCATCAGACCTCAGATCAGCGTATTGTGCCCCCATCAGACCTCAGATCAGCAGACTGTGCCCCCCATCAGACCTCATATCAGCAGACTGTGCCCCCATCAGACCTCATATCAGCCTACTGTGCCCCATCAGACCTCAGATCAGAGCTTATTGTGCCCCATCAGACCTCAGATCAGCGTATTGTGCCCCCATCAGACCTCATCAGATCAGCAGACTGTGCCCCCATCAGACCTCATATCAGCCTACTGTGCCCCATCAGACCTCATATCAGCAGTACTGTGCCCCCCATCAGACCTCATATCAGCTACTGTGCCTCTATCAGACCTCAGATCAGCATATGTGCCCCCATCAGACCTCATATCAGCAGACTGTGCCCCCATCAGACCTCATATCAGCCTACCTGTGCCCCTATCAGACCTCAGATCAGCGTATTGTGCCCCCATCAGACTCAGATCAGCAGACTGTGCCCCCATCAGACCTCATATCAGCAGACTGTGCCCCCATCAGACCTCATATCAGCCTAGTTGTGCCCCTATGATGGACCTCAGAATCAGCATATGTTGCCTTCATCAGACCTCATATCAGCAGACTGCTGGCCCCCATCAGACCTCATATCAGGCCTACTGTGCCCCTATCAGACCTCAGATACAGCGTATTGTGCCCCCATCAGTACCCAATCAGCAGACTGCCATCAACCCATCAGCAGATGCCCCATCAGGACTGTGCCCCCATCAGACCTTCATATCAGCAGACTGTGCCCCCATCAGACCTCAATCAGCTACTGTGCCCTATCAGACCTCAGATCAGCCCACCCAGCCACATAGGATTAAAATAAAAAACTTTACTTACCAGGGAAGAGACAGGAGCGCGGACCGGAGGGCAGCCGCAGCGCAGAACAGGTAAGTAAAGTTTTTTATTTTAATCCTATGTGGCTGGGTGGGCTGATCTGAGGTCTGATGGGGGTCCCTTAAATACAAGTGAGCGCTTCCATAATGGAAGCGCTCACTTGTATTCGCCTGATAGAAGGCAAGGTCATCCTTGCTGGGCCCCCCCTGAGTCACTGGGCCCGGAGCCGTCGCCCCCCCCTGCCCCCGGTAGCTACGCCACTGGGTCTTCCCCTAATAGATTTGTTTGCCACCAGAGAAAACAGGAAAGTGAAAAAATGTTTTCCCCTGAACCCCAGGGACAGACCACTAGCATTAGATGCGTTGGGTCAGTCCTGGAGTCAGGGTCTACTGTATGCCTTTTCTCCTCTCCAAATCATTCCCAGGGTATTGAAGAAGATCAGGGAAGACAGGGCAAGGGTTATTCTCATTCCTCCCTTCTGGCCCCGCCGGGCTTGGTTTTCCTGGCTGAGGATCATGTCAATTTCGGATCCTTGGGTGCTACCGGAGATTCCAACCCTTCTCGGTCAGGGTCCTATTTTCCACCCTCCAGTGAAGGGGCTGCACTTGACGGCGTGGTTTTTGAACGGCGCTTGTTATTAGAGAAAGGTTTATCGGAGTCAGTGGTGTACACTATGATGAAAAGTAGGAAGCCAGTAACTACAAAAATTTATGCTAGAATCTGGGAGGCCTTCTTTAGATTTCTAGGGATTCAACCATCCACATTGTGTAGACTTAAAGGGGTATTCTCATCTTGCTATTTCAACCTTACCAGCAGCCAGCTCTGCAGTTCACTTCCTGGTTTCCTGCTTCTAAGGCTGGGCGGGCTCAGGCAGTTTGAGTGAAGGGCTGCCACGCCTCCTTATGACATCACACTGAGAACTCAGTCCTTGTGCTCGTGCATGTGAATAGTATGAGTCATCACTCTGGCAGCCAGCAGTGTATGGAAAGCCAAATCTAAGTAGACAGTAAGTCTTATCTCTTACTAACCAAATTTGAACTATATAAAAAATAATTCACTTTTATACATGTTACAACAAAAGTCTGTTAGCTAGTAGCCAGAGCTTCTCTGCTTTTGGCTCCCAGCATACCTGACCATCCCCCACCCACTAGTACAGATATTTCTTTGTTACCAGTACAGCTTTACTAGTGTTGTATATACAGCTAAGATCATGTGTATGTATACATACAAATACATATCTGCTATATCATTTTTCAGTAGTTCGCTAGCAGCACTCAGGTAAAACCCCCTGCAAATACAGCTCTGCTACATATGTATTTTTCCCTCTACTGACATCCCTGTGTCTCATCCCCACACATTTACAGCTCTGCTACTTCTTTGCTACCTCTGTCTTCCCCCTTTCCACAAACAGCACTCCGGTTGAACCCCCTGCAAATACAGCTCTGCTACATATGTCTTTTTCCCTCTACTGACATCCCTGTGTATCAACCCCACGCATTTATAGCTCTGCTACATATATCTTTTTCCCTCTACTGACATCCCTGTGTATCAACCCCACGCATTTACAGCCCTGCTACATGTCTTTTTCCCTCTACTGACATCCCTGTGTCCCTTCACACCACAATTTTCTACCTGACACTCACCCCACCCCCAGACACTCCATTTCATTGTGTCCTCCATTCAACCTTATCACATCTCAAAAAAATAAAGCGCTCCCCAGTGTCTATCAGGTCCCTATCCCCCCCCCCCCCGAGACAATAAATTTATGTCCCCCCTCCCCCTCCCTCCACAGTATAATGGCCACCACCACCCCAGTGTCCCTTTACACCGCATTTATTTTCCCCCTAGTGTCCCAAATATCAATATATAAAAAATAAAAAAAAATCAGTGCACCTAAAAATAAAAATGCGGTCCCCAGTGTCTATCAGGTCTCTATTTCCCCCTCCCAGAGACAATAAATTTATGTCCTCCCTCACTCTCCCTCCACATTATAATGGCCCCCACCACCCCAGTGTCCCTAATTATCAATAAAAAAAAGAAAATTCAGTGTCCTTCACAAAAAAAAATAAAACGCGCTTCCCAGTGTGAATACATCTCTGTATGTAGTGTTTTTTTTTTTTTTCGATACCTCTGTAGCTGCAGGTCCGTGTCTCCAGCTCGCGATCCTGACTTCTCTCTCTCCTCAGCGATGTCTATGATCGCATACAGAGCATGCGCAGCTCTATATGCGAGCACAGACACAAAAGAACTACCTGCGCATGCGTGGCTTCCCGCTTCTGATACAGAGCAAGCGCTGCTCTGTATCAGACATCGCACAGAAGGATGATGTTATGCGCATGCGCGGCTACGTGCGCGCTCCGGCAGAAAGCAGCGGCTGCCTGGGTGAAAACTGTCTGCTCTCTGCGCAAGCGCGGCCCGCCGTGGATCCGTGGAAAGTGGGCCATAACCTATGGATACCTAGTGTCAACAACGGGGTAGGAAAATATGATTATATCAAAATGAGGGAAATATGGCTAATAACTTACAATTACAAAAATTATCAAGGCCACCAGTATTCCATTTTAAAATATGATCAAGGAGATGGGAATACCCCTTTAAGTTTCCAGAAGTCCTAGATTTCTTACAGAAAGGAGTAGAGAAGGGTTTGTCATTAAGTACTTTGAAGGTTCAGATTTCAGCCCTCAGTGTGTTGTTTCGATTACAGATTAGCTGCCTTGGGTTAACAGTTTCTGTAAATCAGTGGCTAGGAGTCTTCCGGTGGGTAAGGTTAAAACTCCCCCCTGGTATCTTAACTTAGTTTTACAAGCTATGACAAAACATCCCTTTGTTTCTCCCGACCTCCTGCCAATTAAGATCCTTACTCTAAAATGTATCTTTTTGGTGGCAATCACCTCAGCTAAAAGAATTAGTGAGTTACAGGCCCTATCTATCAATCCTCCCTACACTATTATTATTCAGGAAGATAGAATTGTGCTGAGGCCAGATCCAGCCTTCCTGCCTAAAGTAGTCTCAAATTTCCACAGGTCTCAGGAGGTCATTCTTCCGTCTTTTTGTACCAATCCAAAAAACCAAAAAGAAGTAGAATTCCAGGGGTTGGATGTCAGACCTTGTGTGCTGGACTATTTAAAATCCACTAAAGACTGGAGGAAATCTTCCTCTTTGTTTGTTCTCTTTTCTGGGCAAAATAAGGGCAAATCAGGTAGTAAATCTACTTTTGCTAGATGGATTAAGGCTACTTTCACACTAGCCTTATGGAATTCCGGTATTGAGCTCCGTCATAGGGGCTCAATACCGGAATAAAACGCTTCAGTTTTGTCCCCATTCATTGTCAATGGGGACAAAACTGAACTGAAGACAACGGAATGCTCCTGAAAGCATTCCTTTCAGTCTTCAGACCGGAGAGCAAACCGCAACATGCTGCGGTTTGCTCTCCATACTAGTTATCCGCACCTAAACGGATCCGGAATGCAAGTCAATGGGGACGGATCCGTTTGGTGTGGACACACTTGTAAACGGATCCGTCCTCCATTGACTTTCAATAGAGGTTATTCCAGATCCGTTTAAAAGATGCTAAAGATAATACAACCGGATCCGGAATTACGGATCCACAAGGTTGTATTACTCAGTACGGATCCGGCGGGTCCCTTCACCCGCCGGATCCGTACTAACGCTAGTGTGAAAGTAGCCTAAGCAAGCTATTACTCTAGCTTATCTTTCTACACAGAATCTGATTCCGTCAGGGTGGACAGCTCATTCTACGAGGGCAGTTTCCACATCATGGGCAGAGAGAGCAGAGGCTTCGATTCAGGAAATATGCCGGGCAGCTACTTGGTCCTCTGCTTCTACTTTCTTCAAGCATTATAGACTTGATCTTTCTAATGTGTCTGATCTGTCCTTCGGGCACAAAGTCCTTTCAGCTGTGGTCCCTCCCTAAAATGTTTTCTTCACTCTCTGGGAGATCTCCTGGTGCTGTCATAGGACGTAGGGATAAATGATAATTACTTACCGGTAATTCTGTTTTCCGGAGTCCATGACAGCACCCCTTATATTCCCCCCCTTTTTGTTTTCTCCTTCCTTTAAGTCTCCTTATGGTGGTGGTTCTTGTTCACAGGGTGTGCAAAAAAACGTTTTATGATGTGCAGTTCACTGGCATATCGAACTAACCAAAACAAGAGAAAGAATGGGCTGGTCCGGTATAAGGGACAAGAAGAACAAAGGTAGTCTCACATGTCTAGAAACAACTGAAGAAGGGGAGACTCACCTGAAAATTTATACCTGTGGGTTTCCTGTCATGGGGGCGTGACCCTCTCTCCTGGTGCTGTCATGGACTTCGGAAAACAAAATTACCGGTAAGTAATTATCATTTTCCCTGCCTGCCACATAGTAGTGGAAAGAGAGTGGCCAACCCCTTTGAGTTATGCCCTATTGGTGGAGGTCTTACCACAGGGACCTCCAAAATCAGGAGAATGGGGCTGACAGGCATGCATTCAGCTGTTCAATGAATTATTACAGGAGTTCTGGAGATAGCTGAGCGCTATAATCTCTCCAGAAATTAATGGAGCGGCTGAGTGCATGCCCAACCACTCCTTTCATTTCAGGGGGTTGTGTTGGGTAGGGTGCCCCCATTCTTGTGACCAGTGGGGATCCAGCAGTAGGACTCTCACTGATCCAGGGATAAGTTAATTTACAAATAACCAACATCGATGTGTTATGTACATTACATGGCAGTGTTGGAGCCCTGTCAGAATGACATATCCAGTTACCTACAGCTGCTTTCACTTTTCATTGTGAATAAAAAACAAAAAAAATAACATTCATAATCTGATGCTTAACCACTTCAGATCTGGGCCATTTCCCCCCTTCCTGACCAGGCCTAATTTTGCAAATCTGACATGTGTCACTTCATGTGGTAATAACTTTGGAACGCTTTTACTTATCAAAGTGATTCTGAGATTGTTTTCTCGTGACACACTGTACTTCAAGTTAATGGTAAATTTGAGTCAATAAGTTTTAATTTTATTTATAAAAAAATCCAAAAGTTAATGAAAATTTGAAAAAATTCACTGTTTTCTAAATTTCAATCTCTCTGCTTTTAAGACAGATAGTGATGCCCCATAAAATCCTTTTCAATTTACATTCCCCATATGTCTACTTTATGTTGGCATCATTTTGGTAGTGTCATTTTATTTTTTTAGGACATTAGAAGGTTTAGAATTTTAGACGCAATTTTTGCAAATTTGCAAAATCAACTTTTTTAAGGACCAGTTCAGTTCTGAAGTCAGTTTGTGGGCTTACATAATAGAAACCACCCATAAATGACCCCATTTTAGAAACAACACCCCTCAAACTATTCAAAACTGGTTTTAGAAATGTTAACCCTTTAAAGGGGTTGTCCGAGTTATTTTTTTTGTTCTTTATATGTTTCTAACTTGTCAGTTATAACAATTTTCCCATATACTTTGTGTTTCTAAAGCTGCTGGTTTCTCAGAGTTGACTGAGGGTCACATGACCTGTGATGTCAGCTTATCTCCCTGGTCTTTGATGTTTCGTGCACAAGCCTCAGAGTTCAAGTCTGTACACAAGACGTCACTGGCCACGCCCCCTTTCTTGGCCGGGCTGCTATCTGCTCTCTCCCTGGATTCCTTCAGATAAAACATTAACCCCTTCAGCCAGAACACACTGAGGGCTCAAGGCTTTACAACAAATAGTAGCTGCAGCAGTGAGAGGAGACAAATGCTGGGCAAGGAGCTATAGAGGAATTGTATTGTACAAGAACAGGTAAGGAGAATTTCCTGTGTGTATCAGCAGTATCATTGTACAGCTGGGACTTGTAGTCCTACACATACAACATGCTGCTGAGTATTCTAGCAGGCAGACATGTCACTCAGCACTTGTATTCACTGCCTTTGCAGAGAAGGGGGGAGGGGCATAGATTGTTGTTATTGCATGTAAACAAAGGCCAGAAGAGAACCAGGGAAATGAGGAAATATAGATTTTTTGGCCTAAAACGTGCTGAAATTAGTTATATATTGCTGCCCATCAGATTTACAGTGCTATATTTTTTTTTCATAACTTGGACAACCCCTTTAAGTATTCCACAGGAATTAAAGCAAATAGATGTGAAATTTCAAAATTTCACTTTTTTTGCAGATTTTCCATTTTAATAATTTTTTACCTGTAACACATCAAGGGTTAACAACAAAACAAAACTCAATATTTATTACCCCAATTCTGCAGTTTGCAGAAACACCCCACATGTGGTCGTAAACTGTTATTTGGAGATACGCCAGGGCTCAGAAGGGGAGGAGCAGCATCTGCATTTTCTAACATGGAATTTTCTGTCATGGTTTGTAAGAGTGACAACTTTTTAATTTTGTTGTGGACTGAGCTGCGTGTGGTCTTATTTTTTGCGGGACAAACTGTGCTTTTCATTGGCACCATTTTGGGGTACATCCGGCTTTCTGATCACTTTTTAATCTAATTTTTGGGAGGTTAACTAAAAAAAAAAAA
>ONZH01003806.1:0-28819 GCA_900303285.1 Rhinella marina | reverse complement strand
GCCCAGGGGGCACTCCTCTGGCTCTTCCAGCGAAACCTCCTTCCCCCCACCTACAGGCCCTCTCTCCATACTATTTACCCGGATAGGGGACGTATTAGATATTGTACTGATGTTTTTTTGTTTTTCTTCTTTTAATTGCCTCCTGACCTGTGATAGGCAGAGCATGGACACGTCCCCTTAGCTGCAGTGGGAAAGACACTCCCCTGGCCAGAGCAAGCTCTTTTTCCGTTTTCCGTGTTCGAAAAATCCATTAAATATAGGGTCCAAAGATAGGGGACGTATACGGTATTAAACTGAGAAGAATCGATACCATACGGGTTAAAGCAACAGTTTTCCCAAACCCATTCCGGCTGTTGTCACCACTTGGGGTAATGGTGGGATTAGGCAGCCTCAGAGGCATCCATGCATGCTGCCCCTGCTGTTTCCTGTCCATTTCCGTGGTGTTTCCAGCTAGCACTAAAATGCTCGGGTGCTTGTTATTCGAGACAAACTTTTCCTGATGCTCGGCTGCTCGTTTCGAGTAACGAACCCCATTGAAGTCAATGGGAGACTCGAGCATTTTTTGCAGGGGACCAAGGCTCTGCCTAGGGAAGGCTGGGTGAAAACCTGGAAACATCAGAAAATGATGGAAACACCACGGAAATGGACAGAAAACAGCAGGGGCAGCATGCATGAATGCCTCTGAGGCTGCCTAATCCCACCATTACCCCTAATTCTCAGGCAACAGCCTGGTGGTTACCCTCATGGCAATTGTGCTCACCCAGACCAAGAAAGGCGAGGCACATGCCCATCACATGTTAGGGAAGCACCCAACTAGGTGCAACGAAGGTCCATCACCTATGCCCATGCTGGCACTGCTCTCCTATCCCCAGCCACACGATGTAGGCATAAGCCTGACACAGCATGGCGGTGACACCAACAAGTGACCAAGTTAGATGAGGTAGCTGGTGAAGCACCCAAAAAATTAGCCTGACACAGCATGGCGGTTACACCACCAATGACTTTGTCCGACTGAGAATGCAGTGAAATGGCTTTTGTTGAGCCTCCAAAAATGTTTTTCTTTTCGGAGTACATAAAGTCGACCCTCAGCAAAAAAAAAATTTTTTACATGTCGGTACTTGCGCCTCCTGAAAAATTGCTTTGGACTGTCTGTTTGCCGCTCCTGAAACATTGTTTTACAGTGTCTGTAGTTGACACTGCAGAAAAATTGTTTGGAGAGAGGGCCTGTAGGTGGCCCTCCGGAAAAATTGTTTGGAGAGAGGGCCTGTAGGTGGCCCTCCGGAAAAATTGTTTAGTGAGAGGGCCTGTAGGTGGCCCTCCGGAAAAATTGTCGAAAAAGAGTGCCAGTTGGCCCTCTAAAAAATTGTATTTTGGGTCAGCGTTAGGCAAAGACGACAAGGAGGAGGAGGAGGAGTAGAGAAGAGGAATCGGATACATAAGTAATGTTAATCTTTAGCTGCTTTCCCCAGGAGGAGATTTGAATTCCGGTGAAATCCAGGCTTTGTTCATTTTAATAAGCGTCAGCCTGTCAGCGCTGTCAGTTGACAGGCGTGTACGCTTATCGGTGATGACGCCACCAGCTGCACTGAATACCCGCTCTGACAACACGCTAGCAGCAGGGCAGGCCAGCACCTCCAAGGCGTACAGCGCCAGTTCAGGCCACGTGTCCAGCTTTGAAACCCAGTAGCTGTATGGAGCAGAGTGATCGGTCCGGACGTTGGTATGGTCAGCTAGGTACTCCCTCACCATCTTTCTCTAAAGCTCCGCCCTACTCTGCCTAGACTGGGGACAGGTGACAGTGTCTTGCTGGGGTGACATAAAACTGGCAAAGGACTTGGACAGCGTTCCCCTGCCAGTGCTGGACAAGCTGCCTGCTTGCCTCCTCTCCCCCGCTACTTGGCCCACAGAATTACGCCCTCTGCCGCTAGCGGCGTCAAATGGGAAGGATTGTTTCAGCTTGTGCACCAGGGCCTGTTGATATTGATTCACTCTCATACTCCTTTCCTCTACAGGGATAAGAGTGGAAAGGTTCTGCTTGTACCGTGGGTCCAGGAGAGTGAACACCCAGTAATCGGTGTTTGAAAAAATGCTTCTAACGCGAGGGTCACGGGATAGGCAGCCTAACATGAAGTCTGCCATGTGCGCCAGAGTCCCAACACGCAAGAATTCTCTCTCCTCACTGGCCTGACTCTCCATTTCCTCCTCCTCCTCCTCTTCAGCCCATACACGCTAAAGAGTTAAGAAGGACTGAGCATTGGTACCCTCTTCTGTCTCGCCGACATTCTCCTCCTCTTCCTCCTCATCCTGATCCCCCTCCTCCGATACGCGCTGAGAAACAGACCGGAGGGTGCTCTGGCTATCAAGCGACATATCTTCCTCCACCGTCTCTTGTGTCAAGCGCAAAGCTTCCGACTTCATGCTGAGCAGTGAGTTTTTCAACAAGCAAAGCAGCGGGATGGTGAGGCTGATAATGGCGGCATCGCCGCTGACCATGTGTGTTGACTCCTCAAAGTTGCTCAACACCTGGCAGATATCAGACATCCACGTCCACTCCTCATTGTAGACTTGAGGAATCTGACTGACCTGACTACCAGTTCTGGTGGAAGTTGACATCTGGCAGTCTACAATCGCTCTGCGCTGCTGGTAAACTCTGGATAACATGTTTAATGTCGAATTCCATCTTGTGGGCACGTCGCACAACAGTCGGTGAGCGGGCAGTTGTAGGCGGCGCTGCGATGCCCTGAGAGTGGTAGCATCTGTCGTTGACTTGCGGAAATGCGCACAGATGTGGCGCACCTTGGTGAGCAAATCAGACAGATTGGGGTATGTCTTGAGGAACCGCTGAACTATTAGATTGAACACGTGGGGCAGGCATGGCACATGTGTCAGTCTGCCGAGTTGCAGAGCCGCCACCAGGTTACGCCCGTTGTCACACACAACCATGCCTGGCTTAAGGTTCAGCGGTGCCAGCCACAGATCTGTCTGCGCCGTGATGCCCTGTAATAGTTCTTGGGTGGTGTGCCTTTTGTCACCTAAGCTCAGCAGTTTGAGCACCGCCTGCTGGCGCTTATCCACGGCACTGCTGCTGCGCCTAGAGCTACCGACTGAAGGCGCCGTGCCCACGGATGGTAATTCGGAGGAAGAGGTGGAGGAGGAGGAGGGGTCGGAGGAGGAGGCATAGTACGTCTTAGAGACCATGACCGAGGTAGGCCCCGCAATCCTCGGTGTGGGCAGTACATGAGCGGCCCCAGTGTCAGACTTGGTCCCTGCCTCCACCAAGTTAACCCAATGTGCCGTTAGTGATATATAGTGTCCCTGCCCGGCAGCACTTGTCCACGTGTCCGTGGTTAGGTGGACCTTCTCAGAAACAGCGTTGGTCAGGGCTCGGAGGATGTTCTGTGACACGTGCTGGTGTAGGGCTGGTACGGCAAATCGGGAAAAATAGTGGCGGCTGGGGACCGAATACCGAGGGGCAGCCACTGCCATGAGGTTGCGAAAGGCCTCGGTTTCTACCAGCCTATAGGGCAGCATCTCCAGGCTCAGCAATTTGGAGATGTTGACGTTGAGGGCTTGGGCATGTGGGGGGGTGGAACTGTATTTCCTCTTGCGCTCCAGCGTCTGCTGTAAAGACAGCTGAACGCTGCGCAGGGACACATTGGTGGACGCTGTGGAGGCTCGTGTAGGCGAAGGTGTGGTTTTCACGCGGGAAGTGCTCATGCCGGGGTCCTGTTCAGGGGGTTGACTTGCAGAGGCAGTGATTGACACAGGGGAAGGAGCAGTGGTGGGACCCACAGGAGGTGAACAGCCTTGGTTCCATTGAGTGGGATGTTTAGCACTCATATGCCTGCGCATGCTGGTGGTGGTTAGGCTAGTAGTGGTGGCACCCCTGCTGATTCTGGTGTGGCACAGTTTGCACACCCCAGTCCGTCGGTCATCCTCACTTTCTTTAAAGAACCTCCAGACTTGCGAACATCTAGGCCTCGCCACGGGAGCTTCACTACGTGAAACAGTTGCTGCTGATGCACCAGCTCTGGCCCTGCTTCTCCCTCTGGCCACACCACTGCCTCTTACAACCTGTTCTGGTGCAGCACTCGCCTCCACCTCAGAAGCACTGTCTTCACTCAGCTTATTAACCCAGCTTGGGTCAGTCACCTCGTCATCCTCCGATTCCTCAGTCTGCTCCCCCCTCGGACTTCCTGCCCTGACAACAACTTCACCACTGTCTGACAACCGTGTCTCCTCATCGTCCGACACCTCTTTACACACTTCTTCCACTAAGTCAACAATGTCATCACCAACAGACTGCGACAGTTGGAAAACTTGGGCATCGGGAAAGAGGTCAGCAGCAACCTGAGAAGTGGTTTGTGACTCAGGGAAGGGTCCAGAAAACAGTTCCTCAGAGTATGCCGGATCGCATTCCAAATTTTCCTGGGAGGGGGCAGACTGGGGGGAAGGAGGTTGAAGTGGAGAAGCCAGAGGAGTGCTCCCTTGGGTAACGTGGGTGGACTGCGTAGAAGACTGACTGGTGGACAAATTACTTGAAGCATTGTCCACAATCCACGACATCACCTGTTTGCACTGTTGTGGTTTTAACAGTGCTCTACCACGTGTCCCTGTAAGTTGAGACATGAAGCTAGGGAGTGTAGCTCTGCGGCATTCCCCTGCTCCCTCATCAGCAGGTACTGTCTCACCCTGCCCAGGACCTGCAGTAATTGAATGCCCACGCCTACGCCCACGCCCTCATCCTTGACCCTTAGCCCTGGGGTTCAACATTTTCTGTATATAAGTGTATTATATATACCAAAAAAAAAAATGGGCCTGCTGTACTGAAACCCACAAACTTGTTCAATCTGAACAAGTTAATATATAGGTGGATAAGTTAGAGCAAAATTACTTATTTTATTACGTACCGTGCAGTATGGAGCAATTACACTGAAACTGTTAGATTAGGCAGACTTGGTCTGCTTAAGTGCAACCCAGACAAATGTCACACAGAGATTTTTCGAATGTAGCTATATCAGTGAGAGCAAAAGACCTTTTTTAATTACGTGACGTACAGTATGGGTCACCTGGACAGAAAATACGGATTGTGGTTTGTGGTGACTGGACAGCTGAACTGTGACACACAAAATGTTTCCACACAGCTGTATGAAATGGATTTGTATCGCTGAGATAAAACAACAAAAAAACAAATGGTTTTTTTGTGTGTTTTTTTTTAACGTGACGTGCAGAATATATCAGAGAGCAAACTCAGCCCCTGCTGACTGTGGCTATTTTCCCTGAAACCCAGAAAAATGTCGCACTCAGATTTTTCTATATCACTGAGAGCAAAAAAAAACCTACTTGCAGCCTCCCTGCAAACTGCTGCAAATATGGCGATAGCTGCACTACTAGTGCCAGCCAGCCCAGCCTGAAGGAGACAAAAAAAAGTGTCTTGTAGCCCTTAGAAGGGCTGTTGGGTTCTTTTGAGATCACTCCTGCCTAACAGAGAACTAAATCCAGGCCCTAACACTCTCCCTGAAACGCAGCAGATCTGTCCCTAACGACATCCAGACAGCTTCTGAGCCGAGCACCGCCAGACGTCACTAGTATATTCCAGGGTCACCTGATCTGGCCAGCCAACCCCTGCTATCGACATGTAAGGCCCCACGTGATGCTGGGGGGTACCGCAGAGTCTCCTGGCTAGTGATTGGCTGAGTTATAGGCGCCAAAAATTCAAGATGCGGGAGATGCCATTTCCTCAAGCATGGCGAGATGCTCGTCCGAGCATCGAGCACTTACGAGTACCCTAATGCTCAAATGAGCACTAAGCTCGGACGAGCATGCTCGCTCATCTCTAATACTAACCTTTTATGTGGTACCGTATCAAATGCTTTAGAGAAGTCAAGATGTACAATATCCATTGATTCCCTGCAGTCAAGTTTAGAACTTACCTCCTAATAGAAACTGACTAAATTAGGTTGACATGACCGATCCCTCATGAAGCCATGCTGATATGGAGTTATTTGCTTATTTTCGTAAAGGTGCTCATTGAGCTCATTTAAGTTTAACATCTGTTGTGGGTAAACTGTTTGAAGGTTTTCTAAGAGATGCTATCTTGATAGCATCTCTTAGAAAACCTTCAAACAGTTTACCCACAACAGATGTTAAACTTATCGGCCTATAGTTTCTGGGCTCTTTCTTTGAACCCTGTTTGAATAGTGGCACCACATTTGCTAAGCGCCAATCCTGTAGAACACTCCCTGTCAATACAGAGTCCTTAAATATCAGAAATAAGGGTCTGGCTATGACATTACTTAATTGTCTTCGGACACGGGGGTGTATGTCATTCGGTACTGGCGATTTGTCTATTTTAATCTTTTTAAGACACCGCTGTACTTTTTCCTGGGTCTGACAGGGCACTTTTAATAGGGAATGTACTTTTATATTCTGCATTTCATCTGACAGTTTATTTTCCTCAGTGAATACAGTGGAGAAAAAAAAAATATTCTTAGCTTTGCTTTCTCCTCATCGCTCTCTGCAACTCCCCCTCATCACTCTGTAAAGGGCTGACACCTTCGGGTTTATACTTTTTACCATTTATATAATTGAAGAAAATTTTAGGGTTATTTTTACTCTCTTTGGCAATGCATCTTTTTTTCTCTAGTTGGGCTGCTTTTTTTTGTCTCTTACTTATTCTATTTTTTTTTCTTATCAGTTTTTCAATGCTTCCTTGCTCCTGTTTTGTCATTTATTGCTTTCTTTGCAGTTCTATTTATCCACATAGTTTTTTTCTTGTTCTTTACCCTTTTATTCCCATATGGTATGTACCTCACACAATTAGAGTTTAGGATGATTGTAATAATATCAATTTTGGTGGCTGTATTTTTTTTTTATTTTTGAGGACTTTGTCCCAGTTATTTAGGCCTTTAGGCCAATGGCCTCTCTTAGGGCTTGTTCACACGTCAGTTATTTGATCAGTTATTTCCATCAGTTATTGTGTGCCAAAACCAGGTGTGGGTCAAAAAACCCAGAACAGGTGCAGATCTTTCCAATATACCTTATCTCTGTGTAGGCTTCATTACAGGCTTTGGCTCACAATAACTGATGTAAATAACTGACCAAATAACTGATGTGTGAACAAGCCCTTAGTTGGCTAAATTTGGCTATTTTGGAGTTTGGTATTTTTGTGCTTCACTAAAGAAAGACTCTTTTTTGAATGATATTTGCAAGGTTATTTTATGGTTACTATTTCCCAGGTGTCCCCATTCTACACATCTGTTGTTCTGTCAGACCTATTAGTTAGTACTAAGTCCAGTATGGTTGTCCCTCTAGTCAGGTCCTGAACCAGTTGGGAAAGATAATTGTCTTTGGTTGTTGCCAAGTTTCCCAGTCTATATCTGGATGGTTGAAGTCACCCATAATAACAACCTCATGATTTTCTGCCTCATCTGTCTCGTTCAGTATTAGATTTTCTGTGGACTCTGGTATATTAGGTGGCTTATAATAAACTCCTATTAGTATTTTATTATTGATTTGCCTCCATGTATTTCTACCCACAGAGATTTCCCATGTTCATGTCCCTCACTTCTTCTAAGTTTTGGCTTTAGACAGGACTCCCCCTCTCCTGTTTTGACAATCATTTTTTAAACAGACTGAAACCCTGTACTGTCCAATGATAGCTATCATCCAGCCAAGTTATTCCCACTATATCATAGTCATCCTCACACATCACTAATTCCAGTTCCCCAGTTTTATTAGTTAGGCTTCTGGCAATAGTGTACCTACAATTGAGTGGTTTCTGCATATTTTTTTTACCCTACACCTTTCCTTCTGAACTGTTCTAGTCCCTCCTTCCATTCCTCCCCCAGTTCCATTACCTCGTCCCAGGTCTCTATCTGCACTTTCTTCCCCTCTTATAATGTAATTACCCTCCTCCCAGTCCCTAGTTTAAACACTCCTCCAACCTTCTAGCCATCTTCTTTCCCCAAAACAGCTGCACCTTCCCCATTGAGGTGCAGCCCATCCCTATGATAGAGCCTCTAGCAGAGGCCAGAGAAGTTGACCAAATTCTCCAGGAACCTAAACCCTTCCTTCCTACAACAGTTTGTGAGCCATTTGTTGAAAATCCATAGTACATTATAATATATATTTGTGTTAGTATATCATAAAAACTGGTTGTCTTCAGCCATCACTAAGGAAGGCTTTGGACATATGAATTCATACAGTTACCACTGAACTGAATTGAAGCTGTTAAAATTCTATGCACTGAGCGCCCTTAGTGCCTACATGCAAATTCAATGGTTTCATGTCAGGAAGCAAGAGAAGTTCAATCCCGTACGTGCAGTTTTTGAAGCCAAAATCAGGTGTGGCAGCACCCTTAAGAGAAAATATCTATAGTATACTGTATTTCTATCACTGGAGTTTGCAATTGACTATTCAAATGTAACAGGTGGAGCTCAAAACAAAGAGGGTTACCAAATGAGCAAATGTGCTACCGCAAGTGTGAGGTGGAAAACCAAGGTTTGGTTAGGACAAAGGAAGAGCTTAAAGGGGTTCTCCAGGAATTAAGGAAATGAAAATACTTAAATACTACTTTATTATAAATATTTTCCCAAATACATAATAGCGCAACAGAGCAATCATTAGAAAAAACTAAATGACCACTGTCCTATTAGCATACACAAAACCTGTCCTAATTACACAGCAGGACAAGTTACTTCACAACACTGAGATAAAGAGCTGCCTCATCCTCCTCCTACAGGGATTGTGATCCTGAATACATGAGTTCATGAGCAGATGTGGATAACGAGCAGCATCACTTGCTGCAGTCTCCATTACCACATTACCACAGTCTGCCCTGTCTGACCTCTCTGCATTTCATGTCTCCTCATGAACTCCATTCCTACAGAGATTCAGCTGAAGATCTTATCACCTGTATTCAAGATCATAATCTCTGACAAGCAGAGTAGAGAGGAGGATGAAATAGTTCTATAACATAGTAACATAGTAACATAGTTTATAAGGCCGAAAAAAAAGACATCTGTCCATCCAGTTCGACCTGTTTTCCTACAAGTTGATCCAGAGGAAGGCAAAAAGCCCTGTGCGGTAGAAGCCAATTTTCCTCACTTTAGGGGAAAAAATTCCTTCCCGACTCCAATCAGGCAATCAGAATTACTCCCTGGATCAACAACAACCCATATCTAGTAACTATAACCTGTAATATTATTACCCTCCAGAAATACATCCAGGCCCTTCTTGAACTCTTTTAGCGAACTTACCATCACCACCTCCTCAGGCAGAGAGTTCCATAGTCTCACTGCTCTTACCGTAAAGAATCCTCTTCTATTTTTGTGAACAAACCTTCTTTCCTCCAGACGCAGAGGATGTCCCCTTGTCATGGTCACTGTCCTTGGGATAAAGAGATCATGGGAGAGATCTCTGTACTGACCCCTGATATATTTATACATAGTTATTAGATCTCCCCTCAGTCGTCTTTTTTCTAAAGTGAATAAGCCTAATTTTGATAATCTTTCTGGGTACTGTAGTCCACCCATTCCAGCTATGACTTTAGTTGCCCTCCTCTGAACCCTCTCCAGCTCTGCTATGTCTGCCTTGTTCACAGGAGCCCAGAACTGTACACAGTACTCTATGTGCGGTCTGACTAGTGATTTGACGGTCTGACTAGCTCAGTGTAGTGAAGAAACTTGCCCTGCTGTGTGATTAGGACAGGTTTTGTGTGTACTAATAGGATGGCGACCATTTTGTTTCTCCTAATCATTGCTCCTTAGACAAAACAAGCCATTATAACTAATGAAAGGTATTTGGAAATATATTCATAATAAAGTAATATTTATGTATTTTTATTTTCTTAATTTAAAACTACTTAAATTGCCACAGTGTTTGAGTCTTCTGTATGTCTTCATAAAAACAGTTAAAGCAGAAAGTACCTTCACAGTGCTTTTAGATGTGCACTTCCACTTCTGTGCAGATTTTCCGAATCAAACGTTAACTGTTTGACATTCAATTTTTTCTCTTTCTTAGCTTGTTGCCACATGCCATGGCTGTGCTGTGTTTTCATTATGGCAAAAAAGTGCATCAAAAATCGTGCAGGCTTTGCAACAACATTTATGCTTTAATTCCTTCCAGCAAAGGAATTTAAAAGCAAATCAAACAGAGCAAATTTGAATTACATTAATAACAAAATTGAGATCTAGTAATGTAATTTAAGCTTGCTGTGTGTTTTCCCTTGCCAGAAGAAAATGCAACATAAAAGCAGATATGTTGTTTAACCCCTTCATTACCAGTTTTCACCTTAAAGAGGACCTTACACCACTCCTGACATTCCTGTTTTAATAGCTTCATGCATTTCCCATGTAATAACAATTCTGGAGCATATATTCTTATGACTCTATGTTGTGCCATTCCTTTATTATTTGTACTATAAGTTATGAATAAATTGATTTTAGCCTTCAGTAAGGGTAGGTAACCAGTTGGGGGTGTGTGCCTGCACAGGCTGACTCTATCCAATCATTACTGGCATTTTAAGACTGTGCAGGTACACCCCCCCCCCTAACTGGTTACCTCCCCTCTGTACCCTTACTGAAGGCTATTAGCAATTCAGGCTGATTTTTTTCAAATCTGACACTTTATGTGGTAATTGCTTTGGAACACTTTTACTTATCCAAGCAATTCTGAGACTCTTTTCTCGGGACACACTGTACTTCATGATAGTGATACATTTGAGTCTTAACGGAAAAGAAAAGTAAAGTCCAGCTTCCGTATAAAATGCTTGCATCTTTATTAATAGCTGTAAAAGCAAAACAAATGATACATGGACGGTCTACGTGTTTTGGACCCCTACATCACGGTCCTTATTCATGACATGATGTCATGAATAAGGACCGTGATGTAGGGGTCCGAAATGCGTAGACTGTCCATGTATCATATTAATAAAGACTCAAGCATTTTATACGGAAGCTGGACTTTACTTTTCTTTTCCATTTGGAAGTGGCCGGATCCGGGCCCTGTCCATGCTTCCTTTGCTGGATGTGCAGGTGATCGCTACAGTTTGTTTGCATTTGAGTCTTAACGTTTTATCTTTATTTATAAGAGATCCAAGATTTACGAAAGACTATATATATATATATATATATATATATATATATATATATATCCAGATTAGATAGGATAGACCTCAAAAGAGTAGCAAATGCAAGATTGCCCAGAACTTGAAGACTTTTGCAAGGAAGAATGGATGAAAAATCCCTCAAATAAGAATTGAAAAACTCTTGGATGGCTGCAAAAAGCTATTACAAGCTATGATACTTGCCATGCTACTAGGTACTAACCATGCAGGGTGCCCAAACTTTTGCTTTAGGCCCTTTTTCATTTTTGATAGTTTGAAAATATAAAAGATGAAAATAAAATGTTTTGATTAAAATAAAAAAGGGAATGTGTCCTTATTAACTTTATCCTTTTGGAGATCATTTGATCTTCAACTTACTTATGGTGGTGCAGAGCTGTCAGAAAACAAGTGACAACAGTAAGGTCATGGAATGTGGGCAAAAGTGGACAGGGGAAATGGATAGGATTAAGCACTTAGGAGGTATGGATTAGGGATCTGGAACTTCTACAGATGAACAAAAAAAAAAAGATCACTGCACTAGTTCCAGAAGAACAGGAGAAGCACTGAAGATTGCTGTGTTGTTGTACCACAAGTACCAGCAAGTCAGCCAACAGCACAGAGGGTACCCCTCTCTGCACACAGTCAGGGAGTCTGGCTGCATTCACCAGCCAATCACAGCCATTGGGACTGCAGAGGGGAAGTAAAACCTCCCTGGGCCCTTAGTTAAGATGGCTGCCTGTCAGGCAGAGAAGAGATCTTGGCAAGATGACCAGTTTCCGTTGCTCCTTACATGTATGGCACAAGGATTTAAGCCACTGTCCACAGTGGTGTATGACACTGTGACTCTACGGGTTTAAAAAATATATACCTGTGTTTGCCGCACCCAAAATGCAGCACCCCTGTGGCAGCTCCCTAACTCACTAATGGCATATTTACATATTCCAGCTGAGCAGGCAATTATAGAAACATAGAAACATAGAAGATTGACGGCAGAAAAAGACCACCTGGTCCATCTAGTCTGCCCTTTTATTATTCCTTTATTGTTATCTTAGGATAGATACATGTTTATCCCAGGCATGTTTAAATTCAATTACTGTGGATTTATCAACCACCTCTGCTGGAAGTTTGTTCCAAGCTTCTACTACTGTTTTAGTGAAATAATATTTTCTAATGTTGTTCCCGATAATCATCGGCTCATTAGAGGAGATGAGAGCTGCATTTACATGCAACAATCAACTCCACCATACAGATCCATTGTTTTTCATCATGAAATCACTGTTTACACATGAAACAATGATTGCTGGAGAAACAATCATTTTGGTGTCAGTATCAATGATTATTTTACCCAATGAACAAACATTTGCTCATTCATTGTGTGATCAATAACACCTTTACATAGGCCAGTTATCTGGAGCAATCCTTCATATGAACATTTACTATCAATAATCTGCCTCATAATCGTCCTGTATAAAAGGACTATAATAGGGAGCTGTTATCATTGTCTGCTGTGTTACATATATAATAGAGCTGCAGCCTGGTTCCAGGTCACTGGCTACTAGTCTTCTAGCTCACATTTAATCTGTAAGCTCAGCCCTCAACCCTCCTTCTCTGAGACAGAGAGACTACATACTCGAAACTCACAAGGAATATACTAGCAAGAAAAGACACACAGATAGCTTGCAATCTGCTGTTTGGGTAAGATATTCAGGTAATTTTAGAAATATCACTATATCTTTATTTCTTTAAAGGGAGTGTCACCTCAATTTCACCTATATAGCTAACAGCAGTGCCCCACAGACGATTGCATACACATCCCAGACATACCTGTGTGAACTGTGTGTGTGTATTCCTCGTTCAGAAAAAGCACTTTTATTCTGCAGGAAAACAGTTCCCAAGTGCCCGGCTCTGCTGCTGCTGCAAACCAGACTGAAGAAGGGAGGGCTGCTTTAGCTGCTCATATTTTGGGATTAGTAGCAGATAGAAAAATGGTTCTGACCTTCTTTGAAAGCTTTAAAATGATACCAAAATCACAGCATTATATTCAGTATATCAGAAGATATAGCTGTTAGAAATCGAGTCAGGAGAGAAAGAAGTTTTTAGTTTCACTTTCAGCCGGGCACTTGGGAGCTGTTTTCCTACAGAATAAAAGTGCTTTTTCTTGACATGTAATAAAGACACACCGTGCACACAGGTATGTCTGGGATATGTATGCAATCTTCTGTGGGGCAGTGCTGTTAGTTATATAGGTGAAAATGAGGTGACAGACTCCCTTTAAGGAAGTCTCCTCCTGCTTTCCCCATATTCAAATGAAAGTTTGCATCCTGCAAACCACTAAAGGATGATAAACGGCACAAAGTATTAAATTTTTAATTCTTGTGTAGAAATGTGAAGTTCATTTTCTAGTCATGGCCAAAAGTTTTGAGAATGACACAAATATTATATTTTCACATGATCTGCTGCCCTCTGGTTTTTATGTGTGTTTGTCAGATGTTTTTATCACATACAGAAATATAATTGCAATCATATTATGAGTAACAAAAGCTTATATTGACAGTTAGAATGAGTTAATGCAGCAAGTCAATATTTGCAGTGTTGACCCTTCTTCTTCAAGACCTCTGCAATTCTCCCTGGCATGCTCTCAATCAACTTCTGGACCAAATCCTGACTGATAGCAGTCCATTCTTGCACAATCAATGCTTGCATTTTGTCAGAATTTATAGGTTTTTGTTTGTCCACCCGTCTCTTGATGATTGACCACAAGTTCTCAATGGGATTAAGATCTGGGGAGTTTCCAGGCCATGGACCCAAAATCTCTATGTTTTGTTCCCTGAGCCATTTAGTTATCACCTTTGCTTTATGGCAAGGTGCTCCATCATGCTGGAAAAGGCATTGTTGATCGCCAAACTGCTCTTGGACGGTTGGGAGAAGTTGCTCTCGTAGGACATTCTGGTACCATTCTTTATTCATGGCTGTGTTTTTAGGCAAGACTGTGAGAGAGCCGATTCCCTTGGCTGAGAAGCAACCCCACACATGAATGGTTTCAGGATGCTTTACAGTTGGCATGAGACAAGACTGGTGGTAGCGCTCACCTCGTCTTCTCCGAATAAGCTGTTTTCCAGATGTCCCAAACAATCGAAAAGGGGATTCATCAGAGAAAATGACTTTACCCCAGTCCTCAGCAGTCCACTCCCTGTACCTTTTGCAGAATATCAGTCTGTCCCTGATGTTTTTTCTGGAGAGAAGTGGCTTCTTTGCTGCCCTCCTTGAGACCAGGCCTTGCTCCAAGAGTCTCCGCCTCACAGTGCGTGCAGATGCACTCACACCTGCCTGCTGCAATTCCTGAGCAAGCTCTGCACTGCTGGTAGCCCGATCCCGCAGCTGAAATACTTTTAAGAGACGGTCCTGGTGCTTGCTGGTCTTTCTTGGGCGCCCTGGAGCCTTTTTGGCAACAATGGAACCTCTCTCCTTGAAGTTCTTGATGATGCGATAGATTGTTGACTGAGGTGCAATCTTTCTAGCTGCGATACTCTTCCCTGTTAGGCCATTTTTGTGCAGTGCAATGATGTCTGCACGTGTTTCTTTAGAGATAACCATGGTTAACAGAAGAGAAACAATGATGCCAAGCACCAGCCTCCTTTTAAAGTGTCCAGTGGTGTCATTCTTACTTAATCATGACAGATTGATCTCCAGCCCTGTCCTCATCAACACCCACACCTGTGTTAATGGAGCAATCACTGAAACGATGTTAGCTGGTCCTTTTAAGGCAGGGCTGCAATGATGTTGAAAAGTGTTTTGGGGGATAAAGTTCATTTTCTAGGCAAATATTGACTTTGCAAGTAATTGCTGTTAAGCTGATCACTCTTTATAACATTCTGGAGTATATGCAAATTGCCATTATAAAAACTGAAGCAGTAGACTTTGTAAAAATTAATATTTGTATCATTCTCAAAACTTTTGGCCATGACTGTACATTGAGGTTTCAACTGAAGGCATGATTTGACAGAGAAGGCCAAACTACTAGGGTACTCAATAATTTCTCATTGGTTATTATCTAAACTGGTTCTTCAGTGAGAAGTCAACTCAGCTTTTACTTACTTAGACTTAGGGCCCTTTCACATGACCGTGGAGCACGGTCCGGGGCGGTCCGTGAAAACCCGGACCGTGCTCCTTTTGAGGGCAGGAGCGCACGGCGTCATTGCTTGATATGACGCCGTGCACTTCCTGAGGCCGCCGCTGTACAGTGATACATAGGAAGCGCACAGCGTCATAGCAACCAACGGGTTTTCACGGACCGTCCCGGATCATGCTCCACGGTCGTGTGAAAGGGCCCTTAAGGTGAGTGCACATAAACTAGTTGTGCCTAAATGTATTCATAAAGTAGAAAGATAATAAACATTTCTGACACACACCAATTGTATCTTTTGGTAGCATTTACACTAACCACAAGGTAATAAGCACAGAATAAAATACCACTGATGGGAAAAAATGACCACAGCCTTACAAATAATATTTAAAAGCGTAAAATAGCCAAACCAATTTTTTTTAAACAATCAATTTTTATTCATTTTCAAAAATTACATACATATATGAATGTAATAAGGCATCACTAAAAGGTCAAATTGACACGCAGGTCAAGATTGTTCACAATAGGCATATCACTGAGTCCATACATAAACAAGGACATGTTAACTTATAGAGCAGGATCACTCAATGCAACTATAGACAGAGACTAATGTGAGAAGGTAATGTCTCTAATTAAATACTCTAAAATAATGACCTTCAGACCACCTATTCTGTGGAACAGTGGCAACAGGCGTTTAAATGGTCCACATGTACCTCTAGAGAAGGGGACTGTCATTAGAGGATAGAAGGGCTAGAACTTAGGCTGTTTCTGTATGTTGACCATGGTAGCCATCTCAAAGATAAGTTAGCTGTGTTTAGATGAGGATACTAAGGTGGTTTCATATTGTTTGAATAAATCAACCTGGGACGTAACATCACCCAGTACAGGTAAGTCTGTGGATTTCTACTTTGAGGCTATGCTCATTCTGGCAGCGGTTAGTATATGTGCCACCAGCCATCTGTATTGGGGTAGAATATCAGACATAAATAATAAGGCCAGGGCAGGGTTTGGGTCCACTGGATTCTGAGTGATATAAGAAATCAAGTGCAAGACCTCAGTCCAGAATGGGACTATTTTGGGGCACAGCCACCAAGTATGTATCAGGGTACCAATTCCACAGCATTGTTTCAAACTAGAGTTAGAGTAACCAGGTATACAGTGAACAAGTCTATCCAGAGTAAGGTACCATTGTAACTGCACTTTTTTAATTTGTTTGATATGATTAACACATTTAGAGGTACATGTGGACCATTTAAACGCCTGTTGCCACTGTTCCACAGAGTAGGTTGTCTGAAGGTCATGTTCCCATTTAAGCATTAAGGGGAGTTTTTCACTCCCTATGGGCTGGTTGATGAAGCGATAGAAGGGAGCCAGGCTCAGGAAGGCGCGGTCCGGAGTATAAAGTGCTTTAATTAGAATATGATCTTGACTAGTTGTATATTTAATAGAGTCATTAGAAAGGGAATGCCTAATCTGGAGATATTGATAGAACCAGGTTTTAGGAAGGTCATAGGCAGTGCTAAGTTGTTCAAAGGACTTAAGGAGACCACCATCATATAAGGAAGATACATGACTAATCCCTTTAGACTCCCAACCCCTTAGGGATAGGCCTGGTATATGGGGTTCCAAGCATCTGATAGATAAATGTTTGAATGGGATGCCTAAATTTGTATAGGAGAACATAAAACCCTTCCAAACACTGAGGGAGTGAGAAATGGAAGTTAATGGGCTTGAGACCTGAAGTGGGTGAAGATATACAGCTTCCGCCAAGATTTTTAGAGAGGGCTCCTTAGTCAGAGCTGCTTCAATTTGTACCCAAGTATGGGTTGAACCTGGGCGAAACCATTCTCTCATAGCGTCTAGTACAGCTGCTTTATAATATGCCACTATGTTGGGTACTCCCATTCCTCCCTCTGCAAGTGAGTAATACAACAACTTATGAGCCACTCTTGGTCTCTTATTTCCCCAAATAAACCGCAGAAGGAGGTTTTGCAGTTCCTTGAGGAGAGACCTATTGATCGGGAGTGGGATACAGCGTAGTATATATAGAATCTTTGGCAAAAATATCCAGGAGAGTTCCATAGGGGAAAGCCTGGTAAGTTTGGGTCTAATGGAGGTAAGCAGGAGCTGGATATTTCAGGATGCTAATGTTGCGACCGGGAAACACAAGGATATTCCTAAATAAGGTATCCCAGTTGGAGACCATACAAATGGGAAGTTAGTTGACAAGCGTTGAATAGTAGGGGGGTCCAGCAAAATTGGGAGCACCAGTGATTTGGAGGAGTTCAGTTTGTAGTATGACACTCGAGAATATTGGTCAAGAACTTCCATAAGAGGAAGGAAGTGTCAGATTTCACAGACATGTGACAATTACGTCATCCGCATATAAGCCAATACTGTGAAATTTGTCACCTAATTGTACACCTGTAATATTGGAGTGGGTTCGAACAGCCTCAGCTAGTGGTTCCATCACCAGGGCAAAGATGACAACCTTGTTGGGTTCCATTGCTGATCTGGAAGGGGGAAGACAGAAACCCAGAGGTCAATACCCTAGCCGAAGGTTTAGAATATAAGGCCAAAATAGACTGCAATATGGGGCCAGTGATGCCAAATTTAATGAGAACTGCTTCCAAATACCCCCAGTGCACCCTGTCAAAGGCTTTTTCGGCATCCAAGGACAGGAATGCACCAGGCATCCTAGAGAGTTGGATAATTTGTAGTAGATTAATCATACGTCTTGTGCCATCTCTCGTCTGTCTGCCTGCAATAAAGCCTACCTGGTCTGCATGTACTAAGTCAGGAACTACCTTTTGTAAACGACATGCAATCAGTTTGGCATATAGTTTAAGGTCGCAGTTAAGGAGGGCTATGGGCCTGAAGTTTTCAGGTTTGCTGGGGGGCTCACCTGGTTGGAAGAGCAATCTATCTCTGTAGAAACCGGGATGTTAAAATCTCCACACACCATCATCCCTCCCTTAGCCATCCACCTCGCCCTCTGCAATACAGAACGGATAAACGCACATGGAGATTTATTAGGCGCATAGATATTGACCAGCGTAATGTGAAGCCATTAATGGTACAAACCAGGATAATAAACCTCCCATTTTGGTCCACATACGCTGAGAGAACATCTAGGGCTACAGTATTTTTGGCCAGGATGCTAACACTGGCTTTTTTGGTCGCAGCAATGGCGTGACGCACAAAAGCGAAGTTTCTGTGGGCCAGGTGGTGACAATCAGAGGACAATAAGTGAGTTTCCTGGATACAGGCGACATCACATTTGGACTTAAGTATCTCCCTCCATAATAAAGATCTTTTAAAGGGGGAGTTGAGGCCCCTTACATTAAAGGATATAATTTTTACACCCATAGTAACTGAAGGAGCAATGATTAGTTAGCGTGTACCAAAAGACCAGTAGGGAGTGCCCCATGAGTAAGCCTGAGAGACACAGTGAAATGCCTAATAAGAGTGATGCATAGATAGAACTATAGAAAACAGGAAAAACAAAACCATAACAGATAGAAGGAAGAGAAATTAAGGCTAGCTTGAGTGCCAGCAACAACAAGGGCAATGAATGCAATAAAGGCTACTGCAAGCATTGGAAGAGCACAATACGGCTAGGTGAGACATTTTCATGAAACCTGTAGGGCCAACTGGAGTTAGGCCACAGTCCAGTCTTGAACAATCCTCTCTGTTGGGTGAGTGGATGGTGACGGGTCTCGGTCGGTCATACGGGAGACATCTTCCTCTAAGGCATAGTGCGCATCTATCAAAGAGTTGTGCGATGAAGCATACTCCACCATCTTGGCTTCAATGTGCACGCTGCAGCTTCCCAGGTCAGATAGTTCCTTTTTTATATCATTTAGCATTGACTTAAAGTCCCCCAGCAGCATGGTTATAAGTGCGTTCAACATCACTTGCATACTTTGACTGGTAAGAGGACATTCTGATAACTCACTTTCTTGTATCTCCAGTGAGCATTCCGCAGCGTCTGCACAGTCTGCACACTGCGCGCGGTGGCGTCCGAGCTGCGTCAGAGGCCGGAGTAGGCCCTTTAGCAAAAAACTCGAAGGGAGGACCCCTTTTGACCACCTTGCTTCTTGGCATGGTAAGGGAGACACCAGAGGGATGTAGATTCCAGTCGGATTAGCTGCTTAGATCAGGTTCCATAGACGGAGCTCATGCTTCGCACGGCCGGCCCCATCAGCGGTCAGGCCACGCCCTCGCCAAACCAATTTTTGATGCTGTTACACGCATCATTCCACTTTAAAGATGGACATAAAAAGTTCAACAGCAAGCAAATGCTAAATTTTCAAACTTCCATACCTTGCTTAAATTACTAAGCTTAAATTTAATCCTCAATTTCCAATGTACTAGCGTTCTTAGAATGAGGTTCCTGCTGGCAATAAGTAGAAAGAGGTCTGCTTGTAAAGCATCCTGATTGGCATCAAACTGTTAACATTTTTTTGTGCCCACGCATATATCAGTAGCATTGGGTTTTTTCACCAGATGTTCAATATCCCACTAATGTGAAGGGAACTCCCACCTACTCACTTAACAGTTGTGTTCCTAATAATTTTCATACATATCAAACCTTTCTAAATTCCAAACGATCCAAGTACTCATCATGCAGCATTGAGGGATGAAGAACAGGCCAATATTTTACTGGCTGCAATGATAATATATTGATATAACCAACGATTGCTTTCTGCCTTCCTGCTAAATATATGCAAAAAGTGAAACCGCTTTTAAAAGCTGTATTTAACTCCTTAATGACCGGGCCATTTTGCACCTTCGTGACCAGGCTTACTTTTGAAAATCTGACATGTATCACTCTATGTGGTAATACCTTTGGAACACTTTTACTTATCCAAGCCATTGTGACACAATGTACTTCACGACAGTCATAAATTTGAGTCAATATATGCCACCTTTATTTATGAAAAAATCCCAACTTTACCAAAAATTTTGAAAAATTCACAATTTTCTAAATTTCAATTTCTCTGCTTTTAAAATTGAAAGTGATACCTCATAAAATATTTGTTATTTAACATTCCCCACATGTCTACTTTATGTTTGCATCATTTTGTAAATGTCATTTTATTTTTTTTTGGGACATTAGAAGGCTTAGAATTTTAGAGGCAATTCTTAAAATTTTTAAGAAAATTTTCAAAACCCACTTTTTAAGGACCAGTTCAGGTCTGAAGTCACTTTGTGGGGCTTACATGGTAGAACCCCCCATAAATGATCCCATTTTGGAAACTACTGTACACCCCTCAAGTTACTTAACACTGATTTTATAAACTTTGTTAACCCTTTAGGTATTCCACAAGAATTAAAGGAAAATTGAGATGAAATTTCTAAATTTCTCTTTTTTGGCAGATTTTCCATTTTAGTCCATTTTTTCTTTAACACATCTAAGGTTAACAGCCAAACAAAACTCAAATATTTATTACCCTGATTCTGCGGTTTACAGAAACACCCCACATGTGGTGGTAAACTGCTGTATGGGCTCATGGCAGGGCGCAGAAGGAAAGGAGCGCCGTATGGTTTTTGGAAGGCAGATTTTGCTGGACTGGTTTTTAGACACCATGTCCCATTTGAAGCCCCCAGATGCACCCTATAGTACAAACAATCAAAAAGTGACCCCATTTTGTGACCCCATTTTTAATCGCTCTATATTATTTTTTTGGGAGGCAAGGTAACCGAAGAAAGGATGTTTTGGCACTGTATTTATTTTTTGTTTTTTATCATGTTCATCTGACAGGTTAGATCATGTGGTATTTTTATAGAGCAGATTGTTACAGATGCGATGATATCAAATATGTCCACTTTGTTTGTTTGTTTGTTTCAGTTTTACATAATAAAGCATTTTTGAGAAAAAAATATGTTTTTGTGTCTCCAGATTCTGAACGCCATATCTTTTTTATTTTTCTTCTAATCGTTTTGTGTAGGGGCTCATTTTTTGCAGGAAGAGTTGTAATTTTTATTGGTACCATTTTTGGGTACATATGATTTTTTTGATTATTCATTATTACACTTTTTGGGGCAAGGTGACCCAAACATTGGTAATTTTGGCACAGATTTCATTTATTCATTTTTACTGCGTTCACCGGAGGGGTTAGGTCATGTGAGATTTTTATAGAGCAGGTTGCTACAGATGTGGCGATACCTAACATGTATTTTTTTTATTTATTTAGGTTTTACATAATAATATCATTTTTGAAACTAAAAAAATCATGTTTTAGTATCTCCATAGTGTGAGAGCTGTAGTTTTTATATTTTTTGGGCGATTTTCTCATGTAAGGGCTATTTTTTGCGGGATGGGATGACGGTTAGATTGGTACTATTTAGGGGGGCATACGCCTTTTTGATCGCTTGGTATTGCGCTTTTTGTGATGTAAGGTGACAAAAAATGGCTTTTTGACATAGTTTTTTTTTTTTTACTGTGTTTATCTGAGTGTTTAGGTCATGTTAGATTTGGGTAAAGCAGGTTGTTACGGATGTGGCGATACCTAACAAGTGTAATTTTTTTCATTTATTTAAGGTTTACACAATATCATTTTTGAAACAAATAAAATCATGTTTTAGTGTCTCCATAGTGTGAGAGCTGTAGTTTTTTTATTTTTTGGGCGATTGTCTCAGGTAGGGGCTAATTTTTTGCGGGATGAGATAACGGTTAGATTGGTACTATTTTGGGGGGAATACGCCTTTTTGATCGCTTGGTAGTACGCTTTTTGTGATGTAAGGTGACAAAAAATGCCTTTTTTGACATAGTTTTTATTTTATTTTTTTTACTGTGTTCATCTGAGGGGCTAGGTCATATGAGATTTTTGTAGAGTAAGTTGTTACGGACGCGGCGATACCTAACATGTCTAGGGTATTGTATTTTATTATTTTATTTTATTTATATTTACTCAATTATAAATGTGCATATATGGAAAAAAAATATTATTATTTTTACGTTTTTCATTTTTTTTACACTTTTTTGACTCAGACCCACTTGGTTCTTGAAGATCCAGTGGATCTGATGTCTATGTATTTTTACTTTACACTAAGCCTGATCAGGCTCCTGCCTTTAGTAGGAGCCTGGTCAGGCTTCATATACCATGGCAAGCCGGATGGTGTCCGGTTGCCATGTTAACCATTGGGATGCTGGCACAGCAGAGCAGCCTCCCGACGGGAGGGGGGAAGAAGCTCCCTCCCTCTCTTCTGGCCACACCATCGGTGCGCTGCCAGCACACCGCAGCACCTGATGGGGGAGGGAGCTTCCTCCCTGTTAACCCCTTCCATGCCGTGGTCCCTTCGGACCGCGGCATGGAAGGGGTTAAACGGCCGACATCACTGCCAGCAGCGATGTCGGCCGTTACATTAGATTGTCAGCTGTATGTTACAGCTGACAATCGGTCCATTGACACGTCCTGTTTTTCTTTCCTGATCTGATCTACATTTTTTCAGGACCCATTGAAATGAATGGATCAGGATCGAATCAGGAAAGAAAAACAGGACATGTGAATGGAGCCTTATACCGCTCGGCCATCCTGAAAATGGAGGGTGATTGAAGGGGGGGGACTTTATTACTTACCGGGGGGGGGTCCGCTCGGCCATCCTGTAAAATTAAAGCATAGCAGCGCAGCCACGATATCCTCAAGGACATCGGAGCTACGCTGCTGCACTCTGCAATTGGTCAGTCAAATCAGACTGACCAATCGCAGGGGTTCTAAGGCAGGGACCATTGCTGTCCGTGACACCAGTTTACAAAAAAGTGTACTTGCGGTGACACTTGGAGCTCATGAAGTACTGTTTATGTCATGATGTAACTAACTATGTAACTACCACCACATCAAGACGTACAGTGCCTTGCGAAAGCCCCATGGAACTTTTCAACCTTTTGCCACATTTCAGGCTTCAAACAAAAATATATAACATTTTTAATTTTTGGTGTGTGGGTCACAATTGTGAAGTGGAACGAAATTTATTGGATCATTTAAACTCTTTTTGTAATAATAAAACTGAAAAGTTGGAAGTGCAAAATTATTCAGCCCATTTACTTTCAGTTCAGAAAACTCACTCCAGAAGTTCATTGAGGATCTCTGAATGATCCAATGTTGTCCTAAATGACTGATGAAGATAAATAGAATCCACCTGTGTGTAATCAAGTCTCCATATAAATGCACCTGCTCTGTGATAGTCTCAGGGTTCTGTTTAAAGCACAGAGAGCATCATGAAGACCAAGGAACACACCAGGCAGGTCCGTGATACTGTTGTGGAGAAGTTTAAAGCCGGATACCAAAAGATTTCACAAGCTTTAAACATCCCAAGGAGCACTGTGCAAGCGATCATATTGAAATGGAAGGAGTATCAGACCACTGCAAATCTACCAAGACCCGGCCATCCCTCTAAACTTTCATCTGAAACAAGGAGAAGACTGATCAGAGATGCAGCCAAGAGGGCCATAATCACTCTGGATGAACTGCAGAGATCTACAGCTGAGTTGGGATAGTCTGTCCATAGGACAACAATCAGTCGAACACTTCATAAATCTAGCCTTTATGGAAGAGTGGCAAGAAGAAAGATATTTCTCAAAGATATCCTTAAAAAGTCTTGTTTACAGTTTGCCACAAGCCACCTGGGAGACACACCAAACATGTGGAAGAAGGTGCTCTGGTCAGATGAAACCAAAGTCCAACTTTTTGGAAACAATGCAAAACGATATGTTTGCCCTAAAAGCAACACAGCTCATCACCCTGAACACACCATCCCCACTGTCAAACATGGTGGTGGCAGCATCATGGTTTGGGCCTGCTTTTCATCAGCAGGGACAGGGAAGATGGATGGAGCCAAATACAGGGCCGTTCTGGATGAAAACCTGTTGGAGTCTGCAAAAGACCTGAGACTAGGACGGAGATTTATCTTCCAACAAGACAATGATCCCAAACATAAAGCAAAATCTACAGTGGAATGGTTCAAAAATAAACGTATCCAGGTCTTAGAGTGGCCAAGTCAAAGTCCAGACCTGAATCCAATTGAGAATATGTGGAAAGAGCTGAAAACTGCTGTTCACAAATGCTCTCCATCCAACCTCAAAGAGCTCGAGCTGTTTTGCAAGGAAGAATGGGCAAGAATTTCAGTCTCTAGATGTGCAAAACTGATAGAGACATACCCCAAGCGACTTGCAGCTGTAATCGCAGCAAAAGGTGCCGCAACAAAGTATTAATGCAAGGGGGCTGAATAATTTTGCACGCCCAACTTTTCAGTATTGATATATAAATTTCGTTCCACTTCACAATTGTGACCCACTTGTTGTTGATTCTTCACCAAAAATTTAAAATGTTATATCTTTTTGTTTGAAGCCTGAAATGTGGCAAAAGGTTGAAAAGTTCCAGGGGGCCGAATACTTTCGCAAGGCACTGTACATAGTATGTCTCTCGTAACTAAGGGGTTAATATTCCTCTCATTCAGTAAACATACTTCACACGTGCTGCTATGCTAATTTCAGACATAATACTAATTCAAACTACAAACTGAAAATTTTGACAACTTAGTATTGAATAAGAATAAAGTATACCTAAACAACATAGTTATTTAAAGATTGACTACAGAGCCTCACAATTGTCTGACAAGATCACTTTTCAGCAATCATATCTAGTGTTGAGCGAATACACTACAGAATACACTATCCGGCCGAGCATAGCGGTGCTTGGGTCCACGCGGTATTTGGACGAATACCGTGTGTTCTCGAGCACCATGCTCGGGTCCCCTCCCCACACGCTAATTAGCCAATTAGCGTGCGGGAAGGTGCTGGCATTCACTGTGATGCCAGTAGCCATCTTAGCTACTGGCTTTACACTGATTGGCTGGCGGGGAACGTGTCATCGGTGCTATAAAGCACCCGGTGACATGTGACCCGGCCAGTGTTAGACAGGGAGAGCTGCAGCAAGGAGGGACAGAGAGTGTAGGGAGAGAAGCACGCTAGAAAACGATCAGAAAAGACCCAAAAGCCCTTTTAAGGGCTATTATATCTGGCACAACCTTTTTTTTTATATGTATTTCAGTACTTTGAAGGTGTTGAAAATAGCGCTAGGTGGCCTGCCATTAACGCCACAAGCGCTGCTGCAGCAAGGAGGGACATACACTGTAAGGAGAAGCACGTTAGGCAGGGATAGAAATCGCTCAACAAAGACCCAAAAGCCCTTGTAAGGGCTATTATATCTGTCACAAACCTTTATTTACTGACACTTGAGGACATTAAAGCTAGTGGCCTGCCATTAATGCCACATGTGCTGCTGCTGCTGCTGCATGCTGTAGGATACTCTCTGTATACTATATACCTGACATACTTTGCTATAATTTCTGCTGTTAAACCCGCAATAATTTTTTTGCGTCTTGCTGTATAACATTTGCGTGTTGATAGAATTTCTATAGGCAGGGTTACTATCATTGTTCCAACGTCCCTTGGGAAATGCGTCTTTTTTTTATTTTTTTGGGTGGCAAAAAAAACCCAGGTGTGCTCTGTCAGTAACGCTAGGTTCACAGCGTATTACAACCGTTAAAAGTCTCTGTAGCTGACATCCGTATTTAATACCGTTAATTTAGACCGCAGTTCCTCATTTGCTGCTGCAGTTCAATTTTCCCTAGGAGGGAATTAAACAATAGGGAAAGTATTTGGGTAGGTAGAAAGATTGTCGCTGTTCCAAAATGACCAAAGTCCATTGTGAAATACATCTTTTTTAAAAAATTTTTGGGTGGCAAAAAAAAACAGGTGTGCCCTGTCAGTAACGCTAGGTGCACAGCGTATTACAACCCATTATTTATCCCCAGGACTGTGACTGTGACGAGGGGACATCCTCTGCGTCTGGAGGAAAGAAGGTTTGTACACAAACATAGAAGAGGATTCTTTACTGTAAGAGCAGTGAGACTATGGAACTCTCTGCCTGAGGAGGTGGTAATGGTAAGTTCACTAAAAGAGTTCAAGAGAGGCCTGGATGTATTTCTGGAGTGTAATGATATTACAGGTTATAGTTACTAGAGATGGGTCGTTGATCCAGGGAGTAATTCTGATTGCCTGATTGGAGTCGGGAAGGAATTTTTTTCCCTAAAGTGGGGAAAATTGGCTTCTACCTCACAGGTTTTATTTGCCTTCCTCTGGATCAACTTGTAGGAAAACAGGCCGAACTGGATGGACAGATGTCTTTTTTCGGCCTTATAAACTATGTTACTGTGTTACTATGTTACAACCGTTCAAAAGTCTCTGTAGCTAACATCCGTATTTAATACCGTTCATTTACGCCGCAGTTCCTCATTAGCTGCTGCAGTTCAATTTTCCCAAGGAGGGAATTAAACAAAAGGGATAGTATTTGGGTAGGTAGAAAGATTGTCGCTGTTCCAAAAAGACCAAAGTCCATTGTGAAATACGTCTTTTTTTAAAATTTTTGTGGATGAAGATGAGACGCAGTTAAGTCAGGTTCTTGTTAGTTCACCATGTCAGGAGGAGAAGCAGAGTGAGGATGTGGTGGACGACGAAATAGCTGACTCAACCAGGGAAGGTGGAAAGCCGAGCGAGGACAGCAGTACAGAGGGGGAGGGATCCGCAGCAGCGCAACAGGCTGGAAGAAGCAGTGGGGTGGAAAAAGGGAGAAGGCAGGCCACGAAAACCAGGCCCGAACTGTTCCCCGGAGCAGCCCTTTGCGGCCAGCTCTCTTGCCAAGTTTTAGGTATTCCGCAGTCTGGCGGTTTTTTGAGGAAAGTGCTGACAATAAACAGATTGTAATTTGTAACCTGTGCCGTACCAAGATGAGCAGGGGCGTAAACACCAGCAACCTGACCATCACCAGCATGATCCGCCACATGTCAGCAAAGCACCCTAAAAGGTGGGCTTAATGCCTGGGTCCACGATCTGTGTCTGCAGGTCACATCACTGCCTCCTCTTCCCCTCTGTTACGTGCTGTCCAAGACGCAGGCCCAGATGCCACCCGCCCTGCACCTGGACCTTCGCAGGAAACATCAGCAAGCACGTCCACTGCAATGTCCCAGTGCAGCGTTCAAGTGTCCTTACCGCATGCATTTGAACGCAAGCGGAATTACCCAGCCACCCACCCACAGGCCATAGCTCTAAATGCGCAACCTTCCAAGTTGCTGACCCTGGAAATGTTGCAGTTTAGGCTGGTGGACACTCAGGCCTTTCGCAGCCTGATGGCGGCGGCTGTCCCTCGTTACGCAGTCCCCAGCCGCCACTATTTTTCCCAGTGTGCCTTCCCTGCCTTACACCAGCATGTGTCCAGAAACATAACCCGGGCCCTGACCAACGCAGTTACTGGCAAGGTCCTCTTAACAACTGACACATGGGCAAGCACTTGTGGCCAGGGATGCTACATTTCCCTGACGGCACACTGGGTGAACGTTGTGAAGGCTGGAAGCGAGTCGTCCCCTGGGAAGGCCCAGGTGCTACCCACGCAGAGGTTTGCGGGCCCTACTTCCATCCGGATTTCCGCTGCCACCTATAATAGCAGCTGTAACCCCTCCTTCTCTTCCTCCACCTCCTCCTCCACTTGCAGCACCACTTCCCATGCAGAATTGCCATCTTGCAGCACCACTCAGACTTCTGTCAGTAGCTGGAAGCAGTGTAGCACAGCAGTCGGTAAGCAGCAACAGGCCGTGCTGAAGCTTATTTGTGACAAACAGCACACCGCCGCAGAGCTGTGGCATGGCATAAGGGAACAGGCTGAGCTGTGGCTCTCGCCAGTCAAACTACAGCCAGGCATGGTTATATCCGATAACGTCCGCTACTTGGTAGCGGCTTTGGAGCTGGCCAACCTCCCACACTTACCATGCCTGGCCCATGTCTTCAACTTAGTGATTCAGAGGTTTCTGAAAACCTACCCCAATTCTCTCAGCTACTGGTGAAGGTGCGTCGCCTGTGTGCCCATTTCCGCAAGTCACCGACAGCTTCAGCCGGCCTGGCAACCCTGCAGCAGTGCTTGTGGTTGCCGGCTCACCGACTACTGTGCGACCTGAGCACGCGATGCAATTCCACCTTACACATGTTGAGCAGGCATTGTTAGCAGCAGAGAGCAGTAGTAGAATACCAGCTGCAACACGGCCGGCGCCTTTCTAGTCAGCTTCCGCTCTTCAGAAGCGACGAGTGGGCATTGATGTCTGACCTCTGTGAGGTGTTACATAACTTTGATGAATCTACACAGATGGTGAGCGGCGATAATGCCAATATCAGCGTAACCATCCCACTTCTGTGTCTACTAAAAAGCACACTGCTCACAATAAAGGCCAATGCTCTGCATGTGGAAGAGGTGCAGTAGTAGAATACCAGCTGCAACGCAGCCGGCGCCTTTCTAGTCAGCTTCCGCTCTTCAGAAGCGACGAGTGGGCATTGATGTCTGACCTCTGTGAGGTGTTACGCAACTTTGATGAATCTACACAGATGGTGAGCGGCGATAATGCCAATATCAGCGTAACCATCCCACTTCTGTGTCTACTAAAAAGCACACTGCTCACAATAAAGGCCAATGCTCTGCATGTGGAAGAGGTGGAAATGTGGGAAGACCCTACACAGGGTGATAGCCAGACCACCCTCG